>PVIR01003720.1:0-85715 GCA_004026965.1 Petromus typicus | reverse complement strand
ATTGCCACAATTACTGAACAGATAACCAATGTTTTTCCCTCATCAAATCTAAAGTTTGCTATTTTTGTTCAAAGGGGGTATTTCTGTCTCTGAAGTCCTGGACTATGAATCATGTAAAAGATTTTACCTGGTTGTGGAAGCTAAAGATGGAGGAATCCCAGCTCTCAGTGCTGCAGCAACTGTCAACATCAACCTCACAGATGTGAATGACAACCCTCCCAAGTTCAGCCAAGAGGTCTACAGCGCCGTCATCAGTGAAGATGCTTTGGTGGGGGACTCTGTCATTTTGGTAGGTGCCAGGCTTGTCCAGATGTCTCAGACTAGACATTCTTATTTTAGTGAGGATTGTAGCCAGGTTTATACTGGGCTTTCTTCACACTCCTCACTTTGTGTCTCCAAGAATGCCAGCAGTCTAAGGTCTTTCAGTGGTGCATCCTCCACTTTGTATATTGGAAAGCATCTGAAAGATTAATTTACATCAAGAAATAAGTGGCTAATAATCTCTTTTCAATCAGAGCTGTATAATTTTTGAGAAATTAAGACATGGAAATTTAATGATGGTATCTATTGATTGTGAATTTGGGTGTTGTTATTAGGTATATAAAAGGTCATTTCTTTATCTTTTTTGAGATCTGTTATGCAATGTGGTGAATAAATAGTACATCTTACACTTAAAAATCAGCACAAAAATAAGGTGCTGATAGATCCATTAATTGATTTTATTCAGTTTTTCTCTATGGTTATCTTAAATCATGATGTCACTTTGTGTTCCATAAATATATTAACTTTAATTTGTCATTTTATAATTTAAAAATTATTAGGTGACTAAAGATAGAGTAAAATGCCCCATGCCCTCCCCATGCACACATATACACAGAGAAAGGCATCTATAAATGGGAGTAACTTTGAGATTGATCGCCCACTCTTAGAAGGGCCATTGGAAAAGGAATTTTTTTAAATAATGCTTAGAAATAGAAGAATAAGCTATTTATCCTGATAACACAGTTTCCCTTCGGCCAGTACATTTTGGAAACAATAAGTACATTTCTTACCATCCTAACAGAACCTTAAGTTGGTCAAGTCTCTTCCCATTCATCCGTCCATGCATCCATCCATTCATCCATCAGTCCATCTCTTCTCTAGTTCCCACAGTGTTGGGTTATATGTGGCTACAGCCCCCTTCTGGGTGATAATTCATTCTTTATACATCACAGGTAGACTTCCAAGGCTCTTTATCCTTCCTGAGTGGACTCTGTCCATGCATATAATTCTCAGCATTGCCAATGTGGATCAGCAGTCAATGGGCAGCACACTTGCTGTGTGATATAAAGAAGCTTTCTTGGTATTCATTATGTGGAGATGCATGAATTTAGAGAATATCCAATTCTATAAGAGAGACCACTGTTTGCACAATTGAGGAATCACAGAAGCATTTCCACCAGTTAGTTTTGGGCTCCATTTTCATTGTCTTAAAATGTGAGAAAAAATCAAGCCTAAAAAGTATCACACTGTAATCAAATAGAAATTAACAAAAATATAAAGTGGAGCCCCGGCCTTTCACTGCCCTATTTCAGTCAGTCCATCTCTTCCACTTAAGGCATTTGATCACTGGCATTGCTCAGCAGAGTTTCTAGGACACCAGACATGGAATCCTAAGAATAAAGCTTTTTCTCTCTGGAATCTTATCATGTCTGCATTTTCCTTGTTTTTCATGAAGCTAATCGCAGAAGATGTAGACAGTCAGCCTAATGGGCAAATCCAATTTTCCATTGTGGGTGGAGATCGAGACAATGAATTTTCTGTGGATCCTGTCCTGGGACTTGTGAAGGTGAAGAAGAAATTGGACCGGGAACGGGTAAGTTAGTCTAGTTCAGCTTCCTTTCCACCCAACATCTATCTCTTCACTGTAATCATTAGCACAGCTTACATGAACATGAAGAGCAAAGTTCTCTGGTCTAAATAAGAAAATAAATAGGTGGGGTAAAATACAACATAACAGCAGTTAGGTTAGACTTTTGAAAGAATTTTCTGCCAATAATAGCTACTAGAAATTTCTTATCGATGAATTTCTGGATCATTTGAATGCCAGTCCCTCCCACAGCAAAGAACAGAAAAGTACATACAGAAGTGGTTTCATGAGCAACTTTAGCTGTAGACAAGCAGATAGAAAAAGGTCACTGAAGGCAAAGGTTAAACTAAGTTTCTGAATGCTGTCTTTCTTAACCAAAACTATATGGATTCAAAGAGAAAACAAATATAGAAACCAATATCATAATAATGATACTTTAAAAAAAAAAACAGAATCCATTCAGAATATATTTTCATAGGGCCAGAAATATTAAAAGTGATAAAACAGGTCAGTGGTGATAATCATTATGTTGAACAAAGGTGCAGAGCCATAGTTCTAGTGGGGAAAGTGTGGAGACATTGTTTGGTTTTCAAAATTGACCAGAGAGTGACAGGCTTCTTGTAGGTAAAAGCAAATGATGCTGCCAACATCCTACAAAACCTAAGCTAATCCCAATATCAGATAATTATTTGAGGTCGAATGTCTTCAAAGAATGAAGAGGTTAAGAAGCCCAGGTCTAGAAAATCCAAGTGAAGGTGGTTGATCTTTAATAATGAACAGCCAGAACCTGCCTTTTCTTGAGTGTGTACAAAAGGGACTACACTTGTCATTATCACCTTTTTGTGACTTAACAGGTATCTGGATACTCCCTGCTTGTCCAAGCAGTAGATGGTGGGATTCCAGCAATGTCATCAACTGCAACAGTCAACATTGATATTTCTGACGTGAATGACAACAGCCCAGTATTTACACCTGCCAACTACACAGCTGTGATTCAGGTAAGCAAATTGTACCTGTCTATATGAATTCAGCCTGTTTTCTGATGTGGTTTCTTTATTGTCTCAGTGAGTTAGGACCTTATAACAAAATGACTTAGACTAGATAATTTATAAATAACAGAAGCTTATTTCTGACCATTTAGGAGGCTGGGGACTCTAATATCAAACTTCATCAGACTATATTACTGGTGAGGACTTGATCTCTTCTAGATGTTGACGTGTAGCTGTGTCCTCAAATGGTAGAAGATGCAAACAAGTTCTCTTGGGCCTCTTTTAAAAAAACACTAGTCCTACTCAATAGTTCTGCTACTTAATACTCTTTCAACACATGAAGTTGAGGAGGAGACAAAACATTTAAATTGTAGCACTAGTTAGTGTTTTTTATTATCATGACTTAATATCTACTTGTCAGTTCATAGAGAAGATATGAAAAGAACCTGGTTCTTCTGTCAAAACAGATGAATAAATATTAGGAAGAAGTTTCAAGGACCAGGATCCTTCAGTGTTAGAAGCTTTGTGTACACAGTCCATCCTTACAGCAACCTGTGATGTGTCACAGATTGACTGCTGTTTTACACTTGAAGGTGAAGTCAGTCCAACACCATGCAGCTGATGAGTGGCCAAGTTAGGATTTGAACTTGGGACTGTTTCCTGAAAAAATAAATTCCTTTTCCATAGTGCCAAACAATCTTTAAATAACTCTGTTCCATTCTGATAGGAGCAGGAGACTGACATGAGCCATCTCACCAGTCAAAGGAGGATTAGTCATCATGATAGAACTGCTACTCATTAAAATTAATCTTCCATAAGCAATTTATATGGCACTTTCAATATATCTCCTCTTTAAAATTAGACTTAAAGATAAAGTAACATACTGCTGGCATTCTGCTCGCAGAGAGAATAAAGCCTTTTTTCCATTTATTTTTTATTCCAAAAGATATTTCATGAGCACAGTAGCAGAAGCTGAACTTCCTCTATCTAGTTTCCAATGTTTCTAGAAGCTATAGGCCCAACTTTAGAATGATCAGGACATCCTTCCTAGAAATATTGTGGAAGACTTGCAGTAGACAGAAATTGATGTACATGTCCTGGCACAGGTATTTTGATTCCAGTTTGGTCTCAGAATCACCCAGTAGTTAGAAGGAAAGATGAGAGTGGACCAAGTCTTTTTTTTAAATTGAAATCTTTATTGGTACATTACATATACACATCATGATTCCCAAGTTTTGAGACTCTTTTGGTATGATCTGGAAGACTGAATTTGGTTGTATGTAGCTGGCTTCTTCTGAACTACCAAGGAATCAAGCCTAGAGACAGTCATAAGGCAAGCAGCCTTCCACTTGTTGCCTGCCCTTGTCAGCTCGCTCCTCTTCCTTCCCAGGAGAATTTTGGCTTTCCTGTCCTCTGAAGCTTCTGCCAGCTGCTGTGGATGATGGTTGCCCTGCCACTTCCACTAGGCCCTTCATCATCTTCCATTTCTTTCTCTCAGAATGCTGTGTCCATGACTTATCCACCAGAGAGCTCACTCTCTGAATCCCTCAACCACCACATGGGCCTTGCATACTCAGCATTCAATTTTATAGCATGTATCCGTCAGCCTGACAGACTATTTTCAAATGCACAACAGGAAGTCAACAGTGAAAGAATGAGTCTCAGCCTGCACGTGGTGGCTGAGTCCCTTGCAGTGGGCTAGGCCTGTCTGTATTATTTTACACCCTGCTTTCTCTGATGGTGACCCTAAGGGCATGCATTCTTATTCCCTCCTTCTCTCTGTGGAGGAAGCAGCCTTTATAGAGCAAGCAAACAAATCAATAAATCTTCTGTTTTGTGTGGTGCCGACTATGTTGTCAGCGTGAAATAATAAATCTTCTGTGAGCTAAGGCAGCCCCATGATGGGCTCCAGAGGGAGGCCGTCTCTGCCTCTTGATGACCAAGAGCTACTTGAGAGAAAGAGCCAGTAAGAGGTCTTTGAGATCCTCTGTTTTGGCTTCTTTAAAATAGGTACCTCCCTTTTCCAGCCCAGAACTGCTTCCTAAGTCCAACACATGGTTTTCATTAAGTTTAATTCAGCCATAAAACTTAGGAAGCCTGCCCTCTATACTGCAGTGTAATTGTCTCTTTTTCTATCTACTTAAGTAAGTGTTTTGAAGACTCTGAGAAGATCAGGGCAGGTTGGATAATGCTGAAGTCCAAACAATGCAGAAAGGAAGCCTATGCCTGAGCTACACAGAATTTAATAATTTAATTCAGCATTTTCAGAAGGAAGATAACTTTCAAGGCCAGGGGTTTACCTTAGGGGCACCATGCCTACCTTGCAAGCACAAGGTCCTGAGTTTAATCCTTGGTATCAGAAAAAAAATATCAAAATGAAGATAACTTTGGACCCAAGGAGCCAAAATGAGTCTTTCCCCCCACATAGGGAGAAAGAGAGAGATTTGAAAAATAATGATTACATAATAGCACCACGGTTTCCAACAATTCTAACAAACTTAATTAAAGATTACCTTTCTTCTTGGGTTCAGAAATATGCTACCTGCTTTCTCTCACAAGGCAAAATTGTGCTCTAGGGGTGTGATGTACCTGGTATATGCCTTTGTGTACTGACTGACAAGTTGCCAGTACATCCGCCCAGAATGTCTGATGTGTGACATCCTGTTACAATGTTGGTCTAGCCTCAGTATAACTGGATTGTGATGAGTGTGAGGAAATGCCTTACTGTCCCATCAGAGTGATGTTTTCTTGACTTGAGAGTATTTCCAACATAGTCACAATGGCAGGAAGGAGGCCTTTAAGGGCACCATAAGCCATCATGTATCTCATGCCATGTATGGAACCCACAACCTGTCAAACAAGGGCCTGTTCTCATCTTGTGGGGGAGTAGTGGGGAGACATCCACAGATGGGAAATATACTTGCGGAGGCCACTATTTTCAAAGACAAGATAATATCACAGGGAATCTCTTCCATTAAAAGCCTGATTTTTTAGCACAAACCTCTCGACAATGATGGGGAGAAGGGTTATTTTAATGTAGAAAGAGGTGTAATTTTATCTTTCTTTTTTCTATACTCTTTTATGCAGGAAAATAAGCCAGTGGGCACCAGCATCTTGCAGCTGATGGTGACAGACAGAGACTCCTTTCACAATGGACCTCCCTTCTCTTTCTCAATTTTGTCAGGAAATGAAGAGGAGGAGTTTGTTTTGGATCCTCATGGGATCCTTCGGTCAGCAGTGGTTTTCCGGCACATGGATTCTCCAGAATATGTGCTGTGTGTCCAGGTGTGGCCTTGTTCTCTGTCCACTTTAGACTGCCTTTCTCTCTAGTGCATCTTTCTCTCTTGTGATTGGTTTTTCTTTGTTGAGCAGGTAACATAATTCATTACTGTGAAAGAATGTTCTCCTTTTAAACTCAAATTCAATTTCACACCAATAAAAGCGACCTCTATGTGTAAAATTGAACAGGAAGGAAAAGAAGCATCACTGTTCCGAAAGGACTCTCCTGCAGTTTGTAGCCTGCAGACAGTCAGTAGGCCTCAAACTGCATTCTGAAAATCCCCAGAGTCCTAACTGAACCACAAAGACCATTATTTGGTCAATGTTTATTTATCTTTTACTGAATATTAGTCATTGCATTACTTCACTACAGAAAGCCACCAATCATTGTCTTCACAGGATTTAGTGTTACCATGGCTTCTACCTGGTAGGCCATCCCTGAAAGGCAAGAGAAATCCAGGCACTTGGCTGGCATTAGCTTCCTAGTGTCTAAGTTTCACAGGGTCTTGGTGTGTGTGACATGAAATAAGACAGAAAGCAAAAGCAGCAGATATGCAAAGAGTGCAAGACAAAATGAGAAAGCACAAAAACTCCCAAGATAGGAACTTTGCCAACACCATGACTTGGCTGCTATCAATAAAAGGGAGTAACTTTTAAACCCACAGTTAATCATAAAGGACAACCTAGACCAATTATGAGCAGTGGGAATGATAATAATAGGTAATTTTTTTGTATTTGTACCACATTTGTCTGTTAGTTCTTTGGAAAGATTAAACTAATTCTATTCCATGAACCCTTCCAAATTGGCATGTCAATGAACATGCTACTAGAGTTGTGCTACTACTCTTTCAATAATATTAAGTAAATAATTTTCTATCAAATGCAGAGTTAAAGGAAAAAGCAGATGTTTTCAGTGTCAACTGAGAAGCCAAATGTGGAGTGAGCTGTAGAGTGAAGATTCAAGGTTCAATCTCTGCACCATCTTGGCAGTTGCTCATACATTATCCTCCACATGCAAAGACACATATTCCTAGATCTTGCCAGACCTGCAAGATCACTGTGGCCATACACTCTCAGATCCCTGCCTCTGGAGCCAACCAATGGGCTTATGTCCTTCTTCTGAAGCCTTATACCACTATCTTCACCTTGCATGTGGCAGGTGCTCAGTAACGATCTATTGTCAAACTGGTTTGTCCCAATGATTCCTACATAAAGAACCAAGAGAAAAGGGGTATTTTGTACACTATTTATTTTTTTCCTTTTTGTGCCAGTTTTTATCCTAAACTTCACTTTGATGTAATTCCTCTTAAATCAAGTTTTTTTTTTTTTTCATGTGTGGAAAGGTGCCATCTGGCCCAATCAAAAGGAAAGAACCCAACTGAGAATAAAGATTCCTTTTCTGTCAGAAATGCCATTTTATGGGGGTTTTCCCTGTGATTCCTAAACAAAATGGAAAGAAGGCGAGCCTGTTGTGGGCATGTTGGGTCTCGTAGCAATTGCAGCCTTCTCCCCAACTCACTTCCCCCCGTTTTATTATGATGATATAATTGATTGTCCATAATAAAGTGTACACATGGGAACTGAAGGTGATAAATCATTCCTCTTACTTAAATGCACATCCTCAGCATTTTTCAGAACAGTGACGGGATAGATGAAAAAGCAAAGCTGATTAAAGCCATAGACATCTTCTCCTTCAAGGGTTTTTAAAAATTATTATGATTTTTGCCTCTCAATACTTTATTTCTTCCCTTTTTTGGTTGCCCTAGGCAAAGGATTCAGGCAAGCCTCAGCAAGTGTCTCATTCTTATATCCACGTGAGGGTCATTGAGGAAAGTATCCACAAGCCCACAGCCATCCCTCTGGAAATTTTCATTGTCACCATGGAGGATGACTTTCCTGGTGGGGTTATTGGAAAAATCCATGCCACAGATCAAGACATGTATGACGTGCTCACCTTTGCCCTGAAATCAGAACAGAAAAGTTTGTTCAAAGTGAACAGTCATGATGGGAAAATCATTGCCCTGGGAGGCCTGGACAGCGGCAAATACGTCCTGAATGTGTCTGTGAGTGATGGCCGCTTCCAGGTGCCCATCGATGTGGTCGTGCATGTAGAGCAGCTGGTGCATGAGATGCTGCAGAACACGGTGACCATCCGCTTTGAGAATGTGTCCCCCGAGGACTTCGTGGGTCTGCATATGCACGGCTTCCGGCGCAC
Source organism: Petromus typicus (assembly GCA_004026965.1). Lineage (NCBI taxonomy): Eukaryota > Metazoa > Chordata > Mammalia > Rodentia > Petromuridae > Petromus > Petromus typicus. Next base: position 77,383 of record PVIR01003720.1, on the reverse strand, counting down.
CTTGAGGAACGCAGTGCTCACCCAGAAGCAGGACAGCCTGCACATCATCAGCATCCAGCCCGTGCTGGGCACCAACCAGCTGGACATGCTGTTCGCTGTAGAGATGCACAGCAGTGAGTTCTACAAGCCGGCCTACCTGATTCAGAAGCTGTCCAGTGCTAGACGGCACCTGGAGAGCGTCATGCGTATCGCCGCCATCCTGGAGAAGAACTGCTCAGGGCTGGACTGTCAGGAGCAGCACTGTGAGCAAGGCTTGTCCCTGGATTCCCACGCACTCATGACCTACAGCACAGCTCGCATCAGCTTTGTGTGTCCACGTTTTTACAGGAATGTGCGTTGCACTTGTGATGGTGAGTGTGGTTTAGAGAATTCTTTCCTGTCTCCTAAGACTTTAGGAGTTGGCTGTTCCCAGCATGCAAGCATTCGATCACCCATTCGGCTGAATATTAACTGACCATGTACTATGTGCCCAGTCTCTATGATAGTTGCTGGGGCTGCAAGAGAAATGTGACAAGCCAGTCCTCATTCCCATGGAGCTTAAGCTTAGAGAGCCGCACAGACAGCCAGGCTTGCCCCTGTAATAAGCATTTTTTTTTTTTTTTTTTTTTTAGGTTTTTTGAGACAGGGTCTCGCTTTGTGGTTTAGGCTGGCCCTGAGCTCAGCCTCCAACTCACATCACAGCAATCCTCCTGCCTCTGCCACCCGAGTGCTGGGATTACAGGCGTGAGCCACCATGCCCGGCACTGTGTAATAAGCATTTTTAGAAGTACAAAGCCTATAGAGAGCCCAGGGCAAGCACTGTTTCCTAAAAGGAGTGTCCTGTAGGTTGAGATAAAGGTGAAGTAGGAATTAGGGAGGTATGGAGGAAGGTTCCTTCAGGCAAGAAGCAGCTCCTACAGGAAAGCTTAAGCACAAGAGCAGAACCTACAGAAGATTGAAAGAGCTTTTTTTTTACTGGAAAGAGATGACCGTAATGACAGATGAGACTGGAGAGCAGGCCCAGTGATCACAAAGGCCATTAGCCAAGATGAAGAATTTAAAAATTATTCAGGCAGTGCAAACCACTGGCTGATTAGATGTGAAGAAGTGACAGGATCAGCCCTGCCTTCCACGAAGGGCTGCAGAGGGGAACGGATGCTGGATGCAAGAGAGTCAGACCAGAGTCAGGAGAGGAAGCTGTTGCAGAGGGTAAGGGTGTTAGATTTGTTTCAGTAAAAGCAGGAGCCAGATGCTCAGGAGGACAATCAAAGCAGAGAGTCACCCTCAGAGACACAGAGACAGAATGGCTCCTGGTTAGTGTTGTAACCATGGTCATTGAACCTTGACCTCTACTGATGAGAGGTCATAGCTGCACAGAGTCCGATGCCTATCATGGTCAGTAAGAACAATTGCTCTCTTTTCTCTTAGATGTGTGAAGCCACAGAGTCACTGCCTTCTTAGAAAATCACACCCACATTTTTTTCTATCCAGTGCTAACTTGGTCAACAGGGATTATAGCCGTAAGAGAGGCCATTTGTAAAACATCCTTGAAGGGCACTAGGGACAGATAGCATCCCTGGCCTTTTCTGTTGCAGAAATTATTGCATGTAGTTATTTGAGGGAGAACCCAGGGATTGTAACTCCCTTAAAAGAATGTTTTTTACAGTTTCCAAGCAGTGCAGAAGACACTCACTCAATGGTAAGCAGTATATTCTAGTTCCTCGTCTATTAGGTGGATGCAGTGATGACCAGACCTATGCAATATGTAAATTCACTGCAAAATAACTTAAACTGCCCATGCTAGGTAAAAATGCATTTCCGCCAGATGTCATCAGCATGCAGAATTTATGAATGTCAACTGCTTGGCCCTTACCCAGATTTCCTTTTCAAGGGAACTGATTTATGCATCAAAGTTCTGCTAAGGCTTGCATGCAGAGACTCACAGCAGGCTTCAAAAGTGTTCAAGACATGGCAGGGCAGTCTCTGCAGGAGAAATTGTACTATCTAATTAATCTCTGTACTCTGAAAAATCAGAGCAAAAAATCTGCGGGGACAGCAATGTCCTAGGCACTGAAGATTCAAAGTGAAAAGATTATCTTCCCTTGGAACCTGATTACAATGAGTCCAGCTTGCGAACAACTTCTTGCTGAAGTACTTTCAAAATATGTGCTATCGACCAGAAAGCACAGAGTCCTTCCTGTAGCCTTCTGTGACATTCAAACACAGGGACCATTTGTGCTGAGACTTTGGATATGAGTACAAGTTCTTTTTTAAAAGATAAGTGGTGGGCAGACTTTGTAGTATCTCTTTAAAGTACTTAGTGGGATGATCTTTGCTGGAGGTAGAAGGGCTCGAACTTGATTTTGTATAAGATGAATATTTTAAATGCAGAAAGTTGCCAAGTGATGTCCCTGCCCCTTCCCTATAAACCTCTCTTCTTCAGGTGAACCAAGACTGCCAGGAAGTTTTGCTATTCCACCGCAGGTAGCCCAAGGAGCCTTCTGAGTATGAAAAGAGCATTTCTTCTCAAGTTTGAAAAGAGCTCTGTGTGTAGTCAGGCCAAAGGTTCAGCCTCTTCTCATCTTTAAGTCATTCTTATAATTAAGCTGTAAAATAAAATTCTATATTTTAGTGGTAAAAAGAAATCAAAAAGCCCTCTGGTCCATCCTCATCTGTAGCAGCTGATATGTGATAATCCTTACTTTATAAATGTGGTAGTTCCTTGCCTAGGGCTGTACTGCTCCTGAGAGTGGCATGCTTTTGAGCAGAGTATCTCTATTGTCCTCTATTTTATCACCTGAATCTTAATAACATGGTTTTGGCTATTTATTATTTGAGTCATAACCTCAATGCCTTCTCTATAAGAATATTCAATCCCATCTTCCTAGTAGACTGATCACCACTCTCATGATACCGTGCCAGGAAGGCAGAGTTCTTCTAGTCTCCAGTGTGCAGAAGGTTCACCATGAGTGTTGAGCCCCACACTCAGACTTGGATCGCAGGCTTAGGCCACAGCGCAGGAGTCTGCCCATACAGCCTGAGTGACTAATGCTGCTGGTGAGGAAACCAAACCTGGACAAATCATTCAATACAAAAGTAAAAACTTTCCTCTAAGTTCAAGGAGAAAGCTCTTCCTTTAAATAGTAATAGCTCTTTCACTTTCTAAAGTTTCTTTTATGTAAATGCAGTGAATAATTGTTAAAATAAGTAGTTGACATTTTTAGGTATCTTCTTATTTATTGGAAAGGAGAGGCACTGAATTTGATGAATGCCCTCCACAAACACACACACATTAATACACACATAACTAGCATAGGCTGCTCATGTATTTACCAAGGGAGGTTGACAGATTCATTAAATAGACTTTCCCACTGTGTGGTGGAATAATTACCGTGATGAACAGAGGTGGCTATCCATTCTGGCCTGTAGAGTAATGTTTACACAGATTTGGCCCGTTTTCTCTCCTTCTCTCAACTTGCAACTCATCTTTTTCTCATGCAGCTATTTTGGGCCCAATTATCATCATTAGCATCTTGAACCAAAATGCTGAGTTGTGTTAACAAAATGAAAGCAGACTTGAATTTTAAAGCCAAATAGGCTATTAAATTCCAGCTATCGTCTAGCATCATGTTTGAATAGAATTTCAAAAGGTACAAAGTTCTGGGGTCAAAGATAGCTCCTGATGAACTTTAAATGTTTAATGAACATTTTCATGTCAGTAGAAACTCTGACACCAGCTTAAACAAATGGAGAGTGACACACGCCTGGTGCTTTCATAGAGGAAGTAAGAAAAAAGGCTACCAGAACAACTTATGTGACTGTGCTGACTTTCATGTTTCAAAATTTCATTTTTAAAAATTTGATACAAAAATATATCAAAAATGACATATTTTCTTGAGAATGAACTTCCAATGAAATCATCAGAGTTTAAAGCTAATGTATTTATGAAGGTGATGGTGGAAATGGTTGCCTGATTTGTTGGGTATTATGATATGGAGCACAGAATAGAATCTAGAGTTCCCCTTGAGGAGCATTTCCATAGAGGAAGATGGCTGACATAGCAGCTGAACCCTTAGCTAGTGGAGCGAGGGCCTTGTGACAGGTGAGCTCAAGGTAACGGGCATGGAGGCAATGCTGAGTGAGGTCCAGAAAGATGCTGGAATTAGATAGGTGTCCAGAATGGTGAGTTCCAGGGCAAAGAGCACGAGATTCAAGGAAGTAAGAAACAGCGCAATTTAATGCATAGATTAAGGTGAAGACGGACATTGTTACTAACACATGTTGAGCTATGGTGAGTTTCCATGCTACTTTTCAGCCATGCATAATTGCTTTGAACCTCACTGTCACCTTATACAGTAGGTACATGAACTTTCTTCAAAATTAATGAAAGTAAGACTTGGCAAGTTCAATTGATTTAATCAAGGTCACAGCCAATAAATGGGTGAACTGAAATTTATACCTGACCATCTCACTCAAAAGCACTTCTCAGTAACTGAACTTTACCACCTCTGTACAGTTTGGAAAAAACTTGGAAGTTTTCCAGCCTCCAACACATGCAGACATAGTGTTTACTATTTTCTCAGCATGCTAAGTCAGCCTATTTTTGATCACAAATGCCTGGGGCTCACAAGACAGCCTTGAGATGATCTTCCACTTTATACACTAGTGCACAAAAGTCCATCTCTTTGTAATACCACGCAGCTCAGTCACTCTACTGATTCGGAACCTTTTGCAGTGATGGAAACAGCCCTCTGAAGCACTCATGCCATCAGTTCACCACCACTGCTTTGGACTCACATAGAATCTAATCTTTCCAGTCACCAGCTCTGTAACCCTCCAGGTAGCTTGGGATACTTATTCTGACTCTTTGAGTCTTTGTTTCCTAGGCAAACAAGAAAAAAGTCCCTTTGCTCCTCGGCTGTAAACAAATATGTGCTATAAAGAGTTATAGGTGGTATAACTGGGGCACAGAGGAGGCATAAAGGAGGGAGTCATCAGTTCTACATGGAGGACTCTAAAAAGGCATTGGAAGCAATGAAGCTTGTCATGTGGAGGTTTGCCAAGCAGGAGATGCATTCTAAGCAGCAAAAGTCATGAAGAGAATGCCTTTTTTTGGCTCATTCACTCAGTAGTTAGTAGTATACTAATTTCTACCAAGCCCTGGACATGGTCCTATAAATATGTGGTGAAAAAGGCTCCTGTGCCCCTTATCTTCACGAAGCATGGAACAGCATCAGAGCTTAGGCAGATAACAAGAAGCTTAGTTGGGCTGGACTGGATGGAGTAAGGACACACTTGCCAGCTCATAGGTGGCCACAGTGATGTGACACTATCAGCAAAGATACTAAAAGGCAAAGCAACATTCAATACTTGGCCTGATGAGATTTTTGAAAATAAAGAAAAATCTGAAACTGAGTTTTTTGGGGGGTTAGGCTTTGTTAATACTAACTGAGAAGTGATCTGGTAGTCCCTCCCAGTGGCAGCATTGTGGATAACTCAGATTATACTAGAATCTTAAAAAACAAATGTCCCCCACACATTGAGAAGTTTCTGTTTTCCCTTCATAGAAAATATGTCTCTTCAAATCCCCCATCTGCGGCCCACATGAGTTCCATGTGCCAGGAGAAGTCTGACACTGCTTCTTAACATGAATACCCCCTTATAAATGCCATCCATGCACATGGAGCCAAAGAAAAATTAAACTGTCCTCAGCCTTTACTGAAATCAGACAAAAAGGTGGTTGAGTCAAGAATACAACATTCTGGTGTTGTCTCTGCCTCTGGACACATACAAGAGACTACTTCAAAGTACAGGCCTGAGGAAAATGGACTGTGTTAGAACAGTTCTTACAGACAGTGAAGTAAGAAGGCAGCTCACTGACTTATGTGGCATTGGCCAGGACGTGGCATCTTGGCAGGCACAGGAGCTCTGGTTGGGGTGTTTACCGTCAGTTATTGGATTCTTCAGTATAATAAGGCAGTGGCATAAATCAAGAGGTTGCATCAGCTGAAAGTGGCAGCATAATGATCACAGCTAGATACTAATATATTGGCTAATGGTGTAGACTTAAACCAGGGGGGTATGGAGATGCTATGGAGAGGAGCAGAGTCATAAACATGGTAATGAGACCCTTCTAAAGCCTCCAGAAGCCACACTTCTCCCTGCACATTCCAAAGCGCTGAGGCATCTGTTCAAGTGAACTGTCTGTTGTCAGCGCTATAGAAAGTGACCAAAACTTCCACCCAAGCAAACCTGCAGAAGGTGGAAGGCCTTCTGCCTGAGACTGGCTACATCATGCACACATTTTCCCTGGTAGAGAAGCTTGTGTCTATCACCAGCTGCCCCAGGGACAGAGAAGACGATGTAGACACGCAGTGGCACATGCCCAGAATGCTGAGAGAAAGGCTCCAGACCTTATTTTATGCCTTCAGTCCACATGTATTTTCTCTCACCTCTCAGCTTACAAATAATGGATGTGATCCAAAAAGAACAGCATGTAAAGACTGCACCCAAGTTCAGGCCTTGCCATGGTGACAAATGCAGTTGATGTCTCCAGGTTCGCAGCCTCATTTAAATTTTTAAAAAACCTGTACAAGTTCTTTTCACATGGACCAGCCCACTTAAGTTTTCACAACACTATGAAGAATCATTATCTTACTTTTCTGAAAAGGGAACTGAAATCCAGAAAAGCCTAAGTCAAGGCTACAGGGTGATTAAACCAAATAACTACCCAGAGCCAAACCCCAGTCTGCAGCCTGTCGATGTAGCCAGCAGCCTTCCTGGTCACACAAGTTGCTTTCCCAAGGGGACCTGGGAGTAGGGGAAAGAGCTTATGCTCCTGGGTTTATGTTGTGACAGGAAGCTGAAAACATCTGGTCCTGCCCTGGCATACAATAAATGGTGTCAGCGAGTTTGATAAAGTGGGAGCCCGTCTTCCTTCATGCTCACTCTGGCACCAAATTGATGGATGCCTGGAGCAGCAGTGTGCAGGTCTACAAGCCCCCACTCCCCAAGCTGTCACTGAACACAGCACAAGTTCATTAAACCTGGATTATTTAATGATAGTTAATAAGATGAACTTCCTCCCCAGAAGCCAACAAGAGTTGACACTCTGTCTCTTAACTGGTACTCAGGAGCTGATGAGACACTTTCTGCCACCAGAGAGAAGGTCTTTAAAGCTCTTAACAATAATAGGTATCTATACTTCTCTGGGAAGGGGATGATGTAAACATGTGATTTCTAAAAACAAGTTAACCCCTCAGAAGCCACGCAAAGCCTAGTGGGTTTCCTATCGCTAAAGAACTCAGGTTCTCACTAGAAAGAGATTCATCCAGACCTTCATCCATCTGGGGCCCAGGGTCACAGGATCTCTTTCAGGGTTGGTGTCAAAAAATCAAGTCCCTCTGACAACAGGCATTTTAGAAAGAACCTGATTTCTTATTATGGTTTACAGAAAGGAAAGGACTCAGCATTGGATGTGGAGAATATTCAGTTTTGAAAAACTTACTTGTTTGGTAACTTTGTAAATCTTTACTAGGAATAAACTGCAGTTTGTGCACATGGTCACCCCTGTCCCCAGCTAGGGAAAGCATTGCACATACACTGACCCACAGATTCTAATCTGCCTTCATGCTTTCCTGAGTCACCGACCAGTGAGCCTGTGAACACAACAACCTGAAACAGCCACGGAGCAGTGTGTACGGCTGAGCCTGTTCTGGGCCATTGCGTGGGGAGGAGGCCCCAGAGGATTTTGAAAGGATTTTGAAAGCATCAGGAGACACATTCCTTACCAAAATTATCCCCTTGATCCTAAATAAGCCACTAAAACCAAAAAGAATATATCAAAATTAATAATTGCCAGAATGAATATAAGTATGCATACTATGTATCTCGTTCATTTTAATATCATTTTTATATTATGTTTGCATTAATATTATAGTAATGTTTTTTAATATATCATTAAGCTATATTTTCCAAAGTAAGGATGAGAGCTAGCACCATCCATGCATTAATGGCTGTGTTTAAGGTATGAGTCACCATGCATTATCACACAGGAAACAAGAAGAGGAATGGTGAGTGTGTGCTTTAACCCAAGGTCAGAGATATGGGTGATAAGCTAAGATACCCCATAGCAATTAGCAGTTAGTGACAAGTGGAAAACCAAACCCAGATATGAAGCAGAGTTACCCAAATTCAGAATCCATTCTAAAATATAGCACTTAGCTTTTATTACATTTACAGCCGTTTTGCTTTTTAATGTGTGACCTTGATTCCTGCAAGAATAAACAGCTTCACTGTCACAGGTCTGAAATTATCTAGCCTTCTTTTCTTCTCAGAAACTGGCTATTAAAGTGGATTTTTGGGTAATGCAAGATTTCTTAACATCGCAACCATCGCATAAAAGCAGAACAAGCTAAAAATGTAATTTTTACAGCTGTGTCTTAGAAATGTAGAAATTGATAGAGAAGTTAGTCTTTCACCGGCTAAAATAAAAGTCTAAAATAAAAGAGATCAAGGGGTGCATACAAAATAGAAGGGGTCATACTTTTTACAACATAAACTATATCTACCTAAAAGGTAATGCCTAAGTAATCCAGAAGTTACATATTATCTTGTTTCATAATAATAATGCATTTGGATGTTGATATTTATTTTCACATTTATATTTCCAAACCTATATTCTCTTGAATGATTATTTACTCCACTAATTTTTTAAAATAGTTGAATAAATTCAACAAATTATAATTTTTTTCTCATTGCTATTGGATGAATGTGCTAACAATCATTTAGAAATTGATCATTAAAATCTCCTGAGGTGAACCTTGAAATGGCCAAACAGATGTTTTAAATTCTATGAGTATTGATAAATAAATGACAAGAACAACAATTTAGAGGGAAAAAAAACTAGAAGTTATATTTCAGGGCACAGGGGTCATGTAGAGATATTTCTAATTTTTCAGTTAAAAATACTTTCATCTTCTAAAACTTCCTAAGCTGGATCAGTGCCAAGAGCGCCTTGTATGACTAAGCTGTAAACCAGGGGAAAATAGGATTTATGAATTCTGAATTTGGTAGTGCTACTTATATTGCTTCTCTTGAGGATTGCAGTTTTTTAAATATTTTTATATAGTTAGCATAACATTTCTACTTTCTCTTGGCCAAAAAAAAAAAAAAAAGTGGCTGCGTCACGAGAGATGTGCTTAATGATGAACCATCATGGAGAAAAATATGATAACAGGTCCACTCTTGCCAAGTTACAGAGCCACTAATGTCCAGTGTGTCAGAGGTTCAGATGGAAGAGGTGTTCCCTTAGGCCACTGCCAACCCATTTAGGAAATTGCCACTCCTGTTAGGGGTTGGTTTTAACTCAGATCTCCTTTCCTACAGTCCTCTTACCACTTAAACTCTTGTAAGACTAGTAGAAGCCCAGTTACCTTTGAAATATCCAAAACTGTTGAAAAGAACACTTCTTTCACTGGACACGTATCAGCCTTCATCACAGTTCTGACCTAACTCACTTGGGCCCTGCATTCTGCCTGAGTCAGTCAATCTGCTTTCCAGGATTTCCCCTTCACAAGATTAACCTTTCATCTTTCTATCTACAAACATCAAACACATAGAAAGGAAACCTTCTTTTGCTGAGAATAATTCTACTATTTTTGATAGCTATGAGGGCATACTTACAGCTAATCAATAAAATAGCATGTACCAGAGGCATTAGGAAAGAATGTGAGTTGTGTTTTCACAATTTATTCATACTTTTCTCTAAAAATGTCTTTTCCCTGCTCTGCATCAACAGTTAACCCCTTCTACAGTCTACCCTCAAATTTTTCAGGGCTGGGATGAGCAGTATAAGAAATTTAAAGCCAGATCACTCATGCAGATGCCTGTCAAGTGCAGGATCCCACTCCAATAAAAGCTAACAGAGGCTCTGCATGTGATCTTTCTTTAGCTGAAGTTGGTCCAAGTGCAACTGTAACATAGTTTAGCCTTTAAAAAGGAATTTTATTTGCATCTAACAGGATCTGGCCGTGAAGTTTTAGCAGACGGAGGAACATGATAAGCATCCGCTGGAGGTGCTTCTGCTCCTGGGTGACTCCTTTGCTACTCAGCTTTCACTCAGAGACTGGAGAGACGAGCTTTTGAAATATCCCTGTGCCTACCCCAACCTAGAAGGAATCCTTTGGTGTCCTGACCACGTTTTTCCTGCCTTTGTTGTAGGAGGACTATGCCCAGGGTCCAGGGATCCTTGCGTGGAAAAGCCGTGCCCAGGAGACATGCAGTGTGTTGGTTATGAAGCCAGCAGGAGACCATTTCTCTGCCAGTGTCCACCAGGGAAGCTCGGAGAGTGTTCAGGTGCAGAATGGCATGGATTAAGTAGATTCTGATTGTATATTCCTGTAACATTTGCTTTTGAGTGAAATACATTGCCCTCCACCATCCCAGAAGACATTCATGTATGCATACTGCATCTCCCTTCAGAATGGAACCTGGGGAACCTCCACACTCACATTGACTTAGGACTTAGCACAGCTGCAGGATGTACTAAGGAAACATGTAGTCTGTACTCCTTGCATAAAGGGAGAACATAGCGAGTCTCCTCTGTCACATTATGTGGCAGTTACAGAAGTGAAATTGTGAAGAATAGGCAACCATTGGTTGAACAGAGGACATAGAGTAGCTGTGGCATGGTTGTTGATATGCAGAGGGCTACATCAGTCCACAGCCACAAAACAGATCAACAGCAAATCCTACTGACCAACCATCATCCACCAACCCAAAGCACCAAGTAAGCTGACACTGGAAACTATAACTGACTGTGTATTCCAAAAAGAATAAATGCTTACTTCTGCATTCTAAGAGAAGATAATGTTTAGATTACTTTCATTCAAATGACTATTTCTGATACTCACTAAATTCCAGTGCTTCTTTTGATTCATACTTTCTCTGCCACTTGTTTTGTCCAAAAAGGAGTATTCATTTCGGTACCAATTGAATCCTCTTTTTGTTATACAGTGTATTTAAAACATAGGCACACTGATACCAATTTAGGATCCCAAGCAGTATTTATTTAAGTGCTGATAATAATAGCAACTATAGAGGGAATAAAGATAATTATGCCTATTATGTGCAAGAAATGTTGCTGCACTTTGAGTTTTAGAAGGTGAACCTTTGTGCTAAGATGTATTTTCTTAAAAATGAAAGCAAAGATGCCTTCAGAGTTGCTGTTAAAGCTGCTCACATAGTGAAGATGTGCTTAACTAAGTCACCCCAAGCTTCATCTTAAAAAATGTCTTCTTTCCCTGGCCCAGAACACATGGTGAGCACAAGCAGATCAATGTGTCAAAGCCATAAAGCCATGTCATACCCCTTTTGGTGTCACTTTATGCTTATCTCCTTCATGGTTAATTTCCATAGTAATTATCCATTTGGTATGATTCTACACTTTCCATCTTTCACCCTAGCAAAGCAGTGCTTCAACAAATATTTTGCTTGTTAAAACATAAAGCTGCATGCCTGTCTTGCAATCGCAAGGACCTGGGTTCACTCTCTGGTAACCACATACAATACTAGGTGTGGAGACTCGCGCCCAGCAGCAACCAGTACCACATACCACAGTGCCAGGAGCGGTGGCTCATGCCTGTAATTCCAGCACTCGGGAGGCAGAGGCAGGAGGATTACTGTGATGTGAGTTTGAGGCTGAGCTCAGGGCTAACCTGAACTACAAAGTCAGATCCTGTCTCAAAAAACCTAAAAAAAAGCATAAAGCTGGAGATGAAATGATGAACTCCGAATGGGACGATGATAGGTTAAACTAAAGATTTTGAGAAGGAGAATCTTGAAATTAACAATCAAGAAATAGAATTGAAAGGTTTCCTTTGTATCGTTACCATTTTTCATCTGTAACATAAACGATCTAGATGACTGGTTAGCTTTAGATTACTTAAGAATTAGTGATACCACTTAAAAAATGATTTCACTGTCTATTTTTGTTTATAGAATCCCAAGTTCTTGAGTGACTTATAAGTAAAAGGGATTGTTGGGGGAAAAGGGGGAGCAGATTAAGGGTTTTCTTTTAATAATGTGATTATTATTGATTTTATAAAGTGAAGTTTGGGGATCTAGTAACATTTTTAAAAATCCAGGCTATAGAATTTACCAAGTTGCTCTTAACATGAAATAACTAATATATTTTTGGTAACTGCTAAGTGAATAATATTTTTTTCATTTTGAAGTTAGAGTATTCCATGAAGTAGAGAATAAGTTTTTAATCAAAACAGGTTTCCCCTCAATGCCTTCATTAACTTATCCCCATTTTGAATCAGCTTGCTTGGTAGTTGTTGGGTGATTTCATGTGTTCTTTCTCATTTCTGAGTGTTAAAAGATCATATATCTTCTTGTAATCATCTTTTCAGGACATACTTCTCTTAGCTTTGCTGGGAACAGTTATATCAAATATCGTCTTTCTGAAAATAGCAAAGAAGAGGACTTCAAACTAGCTTTACGTCTGCGGACACTGCAAAGCAATGGGATTATAATGTACACCAGAGCTAACCCCTGCATGATTCTGAAGGTAAGTAAAGTGGACTGTCCTTTCCAGCCATCAGTTCTCAGGTGAGTATTGTGGCTGTTGGATAGAGAGCTGTTGAAAGCCTATTGCTATGAAATGTCCACTAAGTGGGATAGCTTAAATCATGCATCCACCAAGTTGGTTCAGGACCGTGGTGGGGCTTTTGTAGCTTATGTCCTTTGTTGATGTCCTAGTCAAGTTCACTAGGTGGTCCAGACTCTAATACCGAAGGCATATGAGGAATGAGAAAAATATAGAGGAAAAAATGCCAGTGGTTTCTCTTAACTATGACACAGGCTTTCATTTGCCCACTTCGGGCACCGCCAGCTATTATTACTTGGTGGCCAAAGGAAGTCAGCAAGAAGCTAAAGTTTAACAATCAGTTACATTTGAGGAGAATTTCATATTATCCTTATTTACTCAAAAGTTTAGTTTTGGAATAGAAAACAATATTTTTAAAAGAAAAGTACTGTTGATGCACGAATTTAAAGAAAATAGATTCATGCTGAGGATTTAGCTCAAGTGGTACTGCACCTACCTTAGAAGTATAAGGGCCCAAGTTTAATCCCCAGTACTACAAAATAATAATAATAATAATAATAATAATAATAATAATAATTAAAGAAAATAGACTCAAATGAGATATCCATAGGAGAAAATAAATTCAAAACCATAGACTTTGTTTGTCTTCCCTCTGATCCCTGAGACCCAACCTGCTTTGAATCAGAAGGGCATTTTCAAAATAGCCCTCGGAGCCAATACTGTGTGAATGTTGGGAAAATGCTTTCCAGTACAGGGCTGCTTTTCCTCATGGCTTTCACGAGATCTCACTGATCACTCCCTCTCCTCCGTTCAGCTGAAATAAGGCCTCTGGTTGACAGCATTCTTATAAGACAGATCCATTCTATTAGCAAATCTCTGTAGAGTGCTAAATCTGAGAGAGGACAAAAATATTGGACCTGAACGGCTTGATCCTAAAATGGAGCTTGTCATTTGACACTTCACTGGCAAATGTCTAAAATGCTATACCCTTGGGGGTGAGAAAGAGTCATTAAATATTCTAGGGAGCTGTAGTTCCTAAAGTACAGCCTGCAGGAAAAAAAAAAAAAAAGCATGTTTCTTCAATCTCTGTATGTAGGAGTCTCGTTTTTTTGTTTGTTTGTTTGTTTTTGGTTTTGGGGTTTTTGGTTTTTTTTTTTTCTGTTTCTTTAGCTATTTGAAGAGACCCTCTCATTAATCCCTTTGTAAGGTTAATCATCACCTTGTGTGTCCTATACGTTTATTTTCCATTGCTGGTTTATCCCAAAGCAAGACATGGACGGAAAGAATAACTATTGCAGATATTTTCCTACAGTTGCCAGCAATATCCACTTAGGGGATATGAATCTGTTTACTTAACATTTGCAGCCTCATGCAAGATTTAATTTCATGGCTTTAGGTACAGTATGTGCCTTGTGCTTTGGTTCAGTGATCAAGCTCAAATGCTTTGTCTTGGTTGTTCATGTTTTCCCAGTCAGACTATATTCCATAAAAAGTCATAATCCATGGGGTTAAATGGCACCCCTTAAAAGCAGTTAAAGAATTATATGGAGACCTTGAGAAATGCAAATGCTCTTGGACATAAGTACTACTGTCTCTCGGCAGCAGTAAAAGACATTCATTCTTATGTGCACCATTAATATCCTGCTTTCCAAAAGAGACTGCAGGCTTACCATAAACACCCAAATGCAATAAATCAAAGCACCATTAAGATGAAAATAAAAGGTTAAAAGCTGACCAATGAAGTAGAGAAGAGAACACCATTTTTAAAAAATTAGGTCATGAGGAATTATTTCTATTGAGTATGAATCCTAACATCAAGTTTTCTGGCAACCAAAGCAATAGCAGAATAGATTCAGTGACTCCTCACACCTATAAAAGAAACATGTCAGGTTATTAGGCAAGATGTAAGGAAAAATGATCAAGAGAACAAACGTTATCTATATATCAGTCTTTTGGCTTCAGTATGGCAAAAGAACAAGAAAGGATATCTTCATCATTAATCTAGAAATATCAGTTCTTTTGTCTTTCAGGAAGGGTATACATGACGAATTGCCTTGTTCTGATGATTCTTGGACATGACCAGCTTCATACCCCAAGTCTAAAAGAAAGTTAAGAGAAAATTCCTTTTTTATGTAAAACAGCTCTCTCTGCATAGCCAGATCATTCCCTGATGATCCAAAAGATTACAAAATTTAAATTTCAAAGATATACAGAAGAGTGTCTCAGACCAATGTGTTGACTGACAGTATTTACAGTCTGAAAAATGTGAAAAATTATAAAAATAGTTTATGACCATATCACCCTGAATGTGCCTCATCAGAAATAATAACAGGATGCCTACAATGTACAAAGTACATTCATACATACATGTATATGTATATATATATATGTATGTATGTATATATGCAAATATATATGCATCATTCCCTTCCTTGTGGATAAAAGTGATTGCATTGACTTGTGAGGAACTGAGGCTCAAAGATTTGGCACTCTAATAAAAAATGATAAGTTTGAATCATTTCTAATTAAATGGACATACCTTGAGGATATCCTCATAAGTGAAATAAATAGGTCACAGATAGATACATATCGCATCTTTTCTCTGGTATGAGAAAATGAAGATGTAAATGAGTCCTAGCATTGTATGTTATATATTGTGAAACAGAAAATGCTCAATGTAAAATAAGGTGAAATGGGACAATGTTGAGATTGTAACAAAAAAGTAAGGAAACAAATTTTATATATATGGGGGGGTGGTAGGGTGGGTGGGGCTATGGGAAAAAATGAGAATTAAGTTGTGTCTTATACTGGTACAAATCCCCATTATGAAGTGCAAGCATGATGTGTATATTTAATGTACCAATAAAGATAATTTAAAAAAAAAAAAAGATTTGGCACTCTAGGCAACAGAATGTCTAAGCATGTGATGAGGCAACCGGGCAGGGAGTACTGCAGTTGTTCATCAAGGAAGGGATTTTGAGTGCTGGGGTAATCGTTTATCCTGTTGCCTGTTTCTTCAAGACGTATTCTTGAGCGTGTGTCAGATATCTACGATTAGCAGTCTTGCTATGTAAGTTTTTAAAAGTCTCCTTTTCAAAGAATATTTGATAATCTTACAAGATGTATAATTATGATACATTTGCTAGAGACACATACTAAGGATTTGATGCAGTAAGACTTTGTGCCATAAATAACCTTCTTTGCTCAAAATCCTACTTTCCTACAAAACTGATTTTCTGTAGCTATGAGTTCTTGTATCCCAAGCCCCAAGCCAACGGACATCTGGGTTAAAGTGCAACATGAATTTCCAACAACCTCAAGGATCTAAATATTTTATAACATTAAGGCAACACTCACTGAATTATGTATGTCATTGAACAGATTACCAAGCAGTCCCGGCTCAGCACGTCATTTTAGCATCATAGATTTCTCTCACATTCTCATGCACTTCTCTCTTTCTACTAAAACAGGTCATCCTGATTTGAGAAAGCTTTATCCTTTGGAAAGAAACATGTAAAACTAGATAGACCCAATTCTCGACACAGAGAAAGGCTAAATATGACAAGTGTATATATTTTCAGTTTTAGAAGACTTGGATATAGAAGCCACAAAATGTCCTCTTATCTCTTTCCCTCTGTCTCTTGCATAATATACCTATGAAGTAGCAAAAAGTATTAAATTTTCACAAGTTTTGATGTAAGCATTGTGTTTTATCATATAAACAAAACTGATAATTCCAAAGTCCTAGAATTATGAGGATAAAAGTGGTTTTTGTAGCATGATAAGGATTGTGTGGGCATCTAGCTTCTTTCATTCAGTAATGTTGTTGCTGTTTTTTCAAAAGAGACAAAGGGCATCTTAAGAGTGTAAAATTTGGGATTTTATGTTCTTTAGTTACAAAACTAAGTAGGTACACTAGTCATGTTAGTCCCTCTGGATGAACTTGTAACTTGGAAATATTCAAAAGGAAAGAGACTGTTATGGGGAGAAGCAATGAACCAAGTAATATTAAGTGAGCATCTCTTTTTACAAACACTTAGATGAATGCAGCCATGCCACCAGATTTTGCAGAATAGACTGGGAACAGCATTGTGTAGCCACAGGGCAAACCAGCAGATGGGCTGTGGCAGAATAAGGTAGTCTCTAATGTCATACTTGATTATTTTATTACTTACACTGAAACAAAAATATGGATATCATCCAAGAGTTGTCATTGAGCAAGTACTCTTGTATGATTTACCATATCTATTCAGTCCATTTTGTTAAAACAAAAACTAAAAAGGCAGTTACATAAGATTACATGTGAAAGTTCACTGGAAAGAAAATAAATATGTCTCCAACCCTCTAGTCCTTGTGTGTCAGAACATTTATATGACAGCAAAGTACGTATATATGAGCTATCTACAGCAGGCCCTAAAGCATGTTGTGGGCATAGTATTCTGGTCAAAAAAAGCCTCACTTCTTCCCTTGGTCTCCCAACCCAAACTCAGATAGCAAAACCCTTCTCACCAGTAACCTGGGTCATATCTCACAGAGCCTGAATTAGATTCTACATTGCCAAATTCCTATAGGTTTCCTGGTTCTCAAAGCCCTTTAGCCTTTTTATATGCATATTTCATGTGGTACAACTCTAATAGCTTTATATGCAAATTAAAGGATATCAGGATGAGAAGATCCATGGAGTCTTAAGGTAGAAATGAGAGTTCCTGTGAATTGGTTGTCTTTGAAACATAGAGGAACAGAGGAGCACTCTATTTCTGAGGATGAGTAAGGCTGTGATACCTGCTGAATCTATCACAAGTAAAGCACCCTCAGACAGTGTCAGCCTGTTTCTCTGATTCGTTTCATATTTATATCTCCTTGGCTGTTCGTGATCTAGAAGGTCTGCATTGACCTCTCATGGTCTTTCTTTGTCTTTTCCCCCTTTCTTGTCTGTATAAATGCCCGTGCTTTACACTGGCAGGTCCTCAGAGACAGTGCCTCTTCTTTCATGACAATGGCATTGGCCTCCACAAGGTCTTTTTGCTGGGTTATAGACAGGCCAGAAAAGAATCTTTTGTGTCACAGCTTCTGGCTGTCAGTCGCTTCATGCCTAAATATAAAATTAGCTAGATGGTTCCCAGGCCTCAATGCCATGATCCTAAAGCCTCTTATCATTTGTGAGACGTAGACATAGTTAACCACGGAGGAGCCGAAGGCCAGCCCAGCTCTTTAGCGATAGTTGAACCAGGGTCTCCATGGAGAATTAATTTCTATTCAGCAGCTCTCTGTCGGCCAGCACCCTTCACTAGCAATACTTTCCTGTGCATAATGTGTCCTGGAGTGGGTCTCCTGGGGGCAATTAGAGGCCCTCCTTTTCACCGTATAACTAGAGGCAAGAAGGTCTTTAGTTCAGCACCGGAGACCAGGGCCTAGGAGCAAGGCAAAAGCAACTAACCAGCATATCCTTCTGCAGGCCAGGTATAGATACATACACACTTCTGCAAATGGCCGAGCCCTAAGCACTTTGAGAGGGTGAGCAGCACAGCAAGAGTCAGTCTTCAGAATAACACTCGTGTTTCATGTATAACAGGTTTTAAGCCTAAGATATACATACAACTGGGAAGTAGAGAATCTGTATTTCTACCTGGCCTCTTTCTGTCCCTACAGCACACTCACATAAACTTATTCAGGGTCTCTGTACAGACATACATGTGGTCATCTCCTTCACCAGACCACAAGCCCCAGGAAGACAGGGGCTCCACAGCACCTGGCACACAGCTTACCAAGTGGTAGATGTCCAATAAATATTAATGGATTCACAGAAATCACTCCTGTGCTGAAAATGTCTGAGAAAGGTGCAGAGAATAAACGCACTTCTAAATATGTTTTTGGCTCTTCATGTTTAAAGGGTGGAGATCTAAAGAACAGAAACATTCAAATGTAGCCGGAGTTTTAAAGCTGTGCTCCTATCTTTAATTACAGGAAGATTTGTAAAATATCAGACATGCATTTTCTTGGCAGGTAATGGGGGTGGGGCTGCTGGTTGTTAAAATAAAAAAAATCAAACCACTGACTGAATTAGAACCAGTGTCCATCTGGAGCGCTCTGCGGTCCCAGGCCGGCGACCACAGCAGTGTTTGGGCGCACCCTGACAGGTGCAAACTTAAATGCGCTCCGTATTCCTTCCTTCCTCCCCGCGCAGATTGTGGACGGCAAGCTGTGGTTCCAGCTGGACTGCGGTAGCGGCCCGGGGATCCTAGGCATCTCGGGGCGCACGGTCAATGACGGGAGCTGGCACTCGGTCTTCCTGGAGCTCAACCACAATTTCACTAGCCTGTCCCTGGACGACAGCTACGTGGAACGGCGCAGGGCGCCCCTCTACTTCCAGACGCTGAGCACGGACAGTAATATCTACTTCGGCGCCTTGGTGCAGGCGGACAACATCCGCAGCCTGACCGACACACGGGTCACGCAGGTGCTCAGCGGTTTCCAGGGCTGCCTGGACTCGGTGGTGCTGAATAACAACGAGCTGCCGCTGCAGAACAAACGCAGCAGCTTCGCCGAGGTCGTGGGGCTGACGGAGCTGAAGCTGGGCTGCGTGCTCTACCCGGACGCGTGCGAGCGCAGTCCGTGCCAGCACGGGGGCACCTGCTCGGGCCTGCCTTCAGGGGGTGAGTGCGCCTGCGCCGGCACCTGGAGGAGGGCGGGAAGGGGTGACGCCACTGAGGGAGGCTCCACCCTTACGGGTTTATCCAACCCGAGGGTTCTGCGAGAGGAGTAGACACACCCAAGGTGCAAGTGGAGCCTCTTCTGTGAGAAATTTCCGGGCTTGGCAATCACAGGAGCACCGAGCTTGGCCACCCATTTGCAGCATTCCACAGGCGTGGTGTGGGAGACCATAGGTCCCCAGACGTCAGGGACTTGGACTAGTAAGATCCTCATTTACAATTGTGCCTTCATGAGCCTCGCGCTGGTCATTGCAGATATGTTGAGTAGCAATCTTGGTAATAACATCAGAACTCTTTCCCTGGTTGGAATGGTTCACTGGGTGCAGACATAACTTCACTATAAGCTGAGACCACAAGAATAGAAATATAATGGAGGTATTTGGAGCATATTTTTGAAACGCATGTGCTAAAAATAAGTTTAGTGAGAGCTGTATAAAGTGTCACAAGTCAAGCATAAAGAGAGGGAAACTTCTGTGAAATCTCTGGAGGGGTAGTAGTAATGCTTTAAGCTAGTGGTTTTGTCCAGAGGCCCATCGCAGAGGAAAGACAGACAGACAGGCAGACAGACACATACACAAGACCGACAGAGATTTACAAATATTTCTATTGTTTGAGGAGGGAAAAGCTAAGATTATGTAAGACCTAGGAGTATAAAGAGAAGAATTTCTCCCCTTAACCAGTGCCCGGTCCCCCTGAAGGTAAAGTAGGTCAAGCATCCTCCGGGTTGAAAGCGTGCCCTCATCTCCCAGCAGCAGACTGCTGACTGCACTTCAGCCCTTTTGCAGAGTCGCTCAGCAGTCGTGTGATTAGCAAATTTAAACCTTCCTCACAAATCACTTAGAGATTCGCTGTGTACATTACCATCTAATGTTCACGAAGCCCGACTCCAAATTTAGAGTCCATTTTATTATTAGAATGTTATAAACTGTCCGTGAAATGATGCACTGCCGAGATACAGACACCGAAGTTGTTTAGACTTGCATATGTTACTGCCACAATGAGGGCCAAGTACCCTGGGGGGAAATTTCTGCCGTCTCGATTTAAGAAATCTATTTGCTGTTTTTACTGTCTCAGCAGTATATGTAAATAAAGGGTTGTTATGGTGCCATAATTCCCAAATGATGGGCAGTAACTATACTTCAGTGGTTCTATAAACCAGCCCATTATGACAAGTCCTGGCCAGTTTTTCACCAGGCAAAACAATTCTGCTAGTGTGAGCCATCCACGATATATAAAAGGAGCATATAATTAAATTGGGTTGAAATAGAACACCGCTCCATGTCAAATCCTGGGTACACAGCCACAAATTGTAACATACTTTTAACGATGGCAGGATGTTGTTTTTGCTGGCAAAGCTATGGGCTTCCACAGTGGGCTATCTCTTAAAAAAATAATAATCATTGAGTGAAGGAAAAAGACATTGGAATCTTGCTCTTCCTTGTGCATTTTAGTTTTTTAGTTGCTATGAAATCCTTCAGTTTAATATTCAGTGCGGGTTTGTCAGTTAAGTAACTATGGCTCATATGAAAGAGGGCAACATTTTTCTATGCTTTTATCTCTTTCTGTTTAGCCAGAATTTAGCTCAAAGGAATCCTATGCTGTATACGTTTCACATGCTGTAACGAACAGTCAGCCGCCTCCTTAGGGAATCTAACCTCGCTGTCAACGCTCCTCTCTGTCTCCTGTCCTCCACTTCCTTCGACGACTGGTTTTTAGATTTCATTCTATAGCAGGTCTTTTTCTTACTATATGATATAGCTCTTAACAGTTTAAGTCTCTCCTTTAGACAGGGGAGTTTACATTTTCCTAAAATTAAAAAAGTATCTTTCTTCATCTCCATCTATACAGCTTTATTCTTTTTTTTTTATTGAAATCCTCACTGGTATATTACATATACGAATCATGATTGCACTCCGCAATGCAGTATAAGACACAACTTAATTCTCATTTTTTCCCATAGCCCTACCCACCCTACCACCCCCCTATATACATAAAATTTGTTTCCTTTCTTTTTTGTTATAATCTCATTATTTTTCCCCCTTCATCCTATTACACTTTGAGTATTTTCCATTTCACAATATATAACATACAATTCTAGGATTCATTTACATCTTTATTTTCTCATACCAGAGAAAAGATGCAATATTTACCTCTGTGACCTATTTATTTCACTTATGAGGATATCCTCAAGGTATGTCCATTTAAGTATAAATGATTCAAACTTATCATTTTTTATGGTATACAGCTTTATTCTTTCAAGCCTACTACCTCTGCCCAGAACATGGGCACAGCAGAAGCAGCTGGCCCACCAAAGCTATTCCCAAGCTCGTTCCAGACTAGCTGCTAGTCTTCTCTCAGGAGCCTTGTGAACAATTGCCCCAGACAGAGTCCAAGCCCTTCATGCACAGCAGTACTGAGTCCAGCATTAGCAAACTCCTAACCTCTTACCAGGAAACCCAAGAGGAAGATTGCTTCCTTTTGGGAAAGTGTGTACACAGGACTCCTCTTCTGATAGAAAGGAAGTATCTACTTACTCCCTTTATATAGGGATTAGGCCTCTAAGAAGTGAGGACAGAGAATCTCTATTCTTGCCCCCATTATCAGTTTATATCAGAGGAATTTTTCATAGGTCCCTCTGCACTATTTGCAAATTCCTTAGTGCCAGATTGAGGAGGGGAGAAAAACCAAAAAGAAAAAACCAACAATTTGACCTTTACTTATATTTATGAAAGCAGCTAAATAGAAGGTAACTTAAAACACAAGAAAAGTCTTCTTAATTGCAATAGTTTAAACAGAATGGTAAGAGTAAGTCTTTAATGAAAAAATATTCACACCCTTGAGCATCACCTCTGGTTGCCAGAGAGGTCTAATCTCAGAGAAAGAGTGAGTGTTTGTGCCACACAGGTGACAGGCTAGGATATGGATGTGTACAATATTCAAAGTGGAAATATAAGCCAGAGAGAGTAGAATGAGGTGCTTAAGAGGTGACTTCTTGCTTGTGACAGAGCTGATGACAGGTTCATTATCTAAACATCTTTCTGTTTTCAGACCCTGTGCTGTGTTGCTCTGTAATTCCAGGATATACACTGTAGAACAGTCATCTATTCCCTTAACCCCTGAGAAATGCTGGCTGTCCTGGTCACAGACTCTATTCTCAAACTGTGGCTATCCTGGAACATTTTTCCAGAACACTCAGACAACACAGACAACACTTAAAAACAGGCAACCCACAGCATAAGCTTTTTCTTTCAGAGGAGTAGGATTCTGCTTCAGCCACCTCCAAATCCAATCAAACCCTTGGAATGAAGGTCAAGGAAGCCACATCTACTAGCTCAGAATGACATGGTCAGCGGTTTTGACCAGTATTATAACCTGGCTGACCCAGAAGAAGACCATAAGAACCCCCAGGGAGGTCAGAATCCAAAATGCTGACTTGTAATCAGAGTATAAATATGACTTTGAAAATCAACTACAGAGGGAGGACTCCATGGTAATGCCTTAAAATTATATGTACTTCATAAACATAAGTAGAAATAGCAGTCACCATGGAGAAGAAATGGCCAGGGTCCATTCTGGCCTTTGCATTTCCAGACCCAGTAAGCAGGGAGCAGCCCACAGTCCGAATAAGGAGTGTTCAATCCTTGTGCCTTATCATTCTCAAGGCAAGCACATTTGGAGAAAACAGACTTGAGACTAAGCTATAATTTGGTGAAATAATGCAGCAAGCAAATTCATACGGCAACCAGTCCAGAAAAAGTCACTCAGATAGTTTTGGGTGTGACTAGATGCCTAGCTCCTGAAATGAAAAGTCTCAAAAGTTCTTACTAGTAGGAATTACTGTTAGGCCTTTATTGTGTGTTTGGTACTGTGCTAGTGCATAACTTGCAAGTGCTTGTGCACTAGAACACTTAATTCTCACGGCAGAACTCTGGGAACATTTCTGTTCTTCCCTCCTACCTAGCCATCCTTGTTTTACAAGCAACGGGCCAGAGAAGCTAAGTAATTCATTTGGCACCGCACTTCTGATAAAAGCACTGAAGGTGGGATTTGATGCAGGCATGTGGACCTCCCAGCCTGTGATCTCACCATTGCTGCTCAGAGTGTCCCCTGGGGACTGGCAGTGTCAGCACCACTGGACATTAGAGAGGAACAGCTCAGACCCCACCCAAGCCCACGGAGTCCCTTTCCATTTTCACAAGTGCCCTAGTTAACACATTGATTTCTCTCTCTGTATTAGAGCTGTCTTGGAATCAGGAAAAAAATCTCATTCTTTGTTTCTCATATTTTTGATAGTGAGTCTCAATCTGTAAGATCCATCCCATCACCTGAGGGCCTTGCAAAAATTAGATCTTGTTAAAACAGTTTCTTGATTCCTAGTGAAAAAAGGAAAAATCAGTTTACTCATCTCCATTATTTGCTGCATTCACCAGAAGGACCTTCTGTTAGGTAACCAAACAATCTTCACAAATTCCTGAACTTACTGGAAGGAAAAATTGAGGAGTGGAGGAGTCCAAACAGACAGCATCTCTACAGACGGAATTCAGACATCGCTGCTTTTAACAAGTCTCCAAAATGGCTCATTATGAATCCAAGTGTGAGAACCCTTGACACTCAGGGGTCCCAATCATGGTGTCTGCATATTTGAAATTCAGTGAGCATGACACGAGGGAAGCAGACAAAGGATTTCAGGAATAGAACATGAAAGGCGCAATACTTTTTTTTTTTTCTTTTTTTGAGACAAGGTCTCATTATGTAGTTCAGGATGGCTTTGAACTCACTATGTAGTCCAGGCTGGCCTCAAACTCACAAAAATTCTCCTGCCTCAGCCTCCCCAAGGCTAGATTACAGGAGTGTGCCACCATCATGCCCCACTGTAAAGTCCTTTTAAAAATCTTATTAGTACAGATAGACTGTCACTTCAGTGTTCAAAATTCTGTTATACGAGTTCTTCTTCAAAGATAAAGAATAATAATGTCTGCCCACTATATCTCAGCAGTTATGAATATCCCACTCTCAAAATTGTATGAAATGGGTTCTTGGATGTTGCCAATCATAAGTCACAGAAGTATTTCTGGCAATAAAGTACCTACCTATACTACTCTGGGCCATGTTTTGCTGGGTATTTTTATGTCCTTAATTTTTTTTTTTTTTTTTTTTGAGACAGGGTCTCGCTTTGTAGTTCAGGCTGGCCCTGAGTTCAGCCTCAAACTCACATCAGCAATCCTCCTGCCTCTGCCTCCCAAGTGCTGGGATTACAGGCATGAGCCACAACGCCTGGTACTGTGGTATGTGGTACTGGTTGCTGCCAAGCTTGAGTCTCCACACCCAGTATTGTATATGGTTACTGGGGGATTGAACCCAGGTCTTTGCACTTGCAAGACAGGCACTGGAACCACTGAGCTAAATCGCCAGCCCTTATGTCTTTAATTTACAAGGATCTAGATAAACTCGCTTGATCAAAATTTAAGTCCCTGTTTTGTGCTGAGTGCTAGGGCCCATTGCTGTGACAATGGCTACTAGATTTCACTTCAGTGCCCTCCCCAGATTGTGTACAGGAACTGAATAGGGTTCCCACACTCTCTGCCCACTGGCTCAGGAAAGAGTACACAGGAAGGGAGAAGCTAGACCACTGGTGAATACACTGGGGACATAACTTCAGTGAGTTTTGTGGGCTGCAGAAAAATTTTTTCTGTGACTTTCTTCTAAATACTAACTTAACTTTCCTTTAAAAAAATGTTGATTCTTTTACACATTGGGAAATCTTTACAGTAACAGCATTAATAATAGTAAATGCTCATAGAAAAACTCAAAACCCTAAAGTAGGTTATGTGCAGACACAAAGGAACATACTCAAAAGAGAGAACTTAATGTGTGCCCAGTATTGCTAACACATTAAAGGCTTCTAGATACTTCAAATATATATATATATATATTAAAGACTCGGCTCAATATACAATATATGAAAGGTAGGCCAGCTCTCCTAGGGAAAGTTATAATTCTCACCTTCAAAGGTTTTTATTTTATAAAGTTTAAAAGCACTGAATGTAACCTGCTTGGAGAAAAAGAAAAGTCATAGTGACTACAAGTTGAAATGGGGAAGTAATGGTGGAGCGCACATTCAGACGCGAGGCTCCCCCCACTGCGATCAGCCTCTCAGGTGATAACACGCCCAC
This sequence comes from Petromus typicus, assembly GCA_004026965.1. Classification (NCBI taxonomy): domain Eukaryota; kingdom Metazoa; phylum Chordata; class Mammalia; order Rodentia; family Petromuridae; genus Petromus; species Petromus typicus. The sequence continues at coordinate 51,908 of PVIR01003720.1, read as the reverse complement.
CAGATTTCTCACACTAATTAATATGTGCACAGACTACAGGCCTGACAGTTTCACAAGATTCAACCTTAAAAATCAGAATACAAACCCCCCAGTGCTTTCCACTGTTTGTTTTATGAGCAGCACAGAGATGAATTTCAGAACCTGCAGTAATTACAAAAATTATAACAATGAGATCCTGTTTCTGTGCTGTTGTATTTTCATTTATGAATCCAAAAAACCTTACTGATCCTTATGAAGCAAACATTAGAAAAAAATGGTGCTTGGAATTCAGCCACCCAGGCCGTGAGCACACCAACTCAGCGACTCACCACCCCATCACCGATGACTCCTAAATCGTGTACGTTCCTGGATGCGTAAAGGAAATCCACAGTTCAGCCACTGTGGCAGTTGATGCTGACTTCAAAGTGCTCACTGCACGTTTGTCATTATTTCTACTTGTGTGCAGCAGGCAGATGTTTCCTTATCAAAGAGCCACATGGGCCAGAACAGTGTTCACCTACATCAGTGGGCAGGGCAGAGGGTGAAGGCTATTACCTGGATGAGTCAGGTCAGAAAATGACTTCTAAGTCAGAAGAGTAAGATTGAACTCATCTTGATTATTTGCCTATACAGCCAGAGTTCACTCTGAAATTGCTTATTCCATGGCTATTTTTGCATTTAATAGGTTTTGTAATGTTCTGCCTTGAACAAGGAAAAAAGGCATCTTAAGTTTGTCTGGGTGCAGATTTCAAAACCATCTGCATCTGCTATAACTAGAAGGGTGGTAAACAGGAGCATAGCTCTGAGGCGAGAATTAAAAATATACTTATCATTTTGCCAAGATCTGAGGGGGAAAAAACTATGACTTTTTTTATACATGTATCTCAGTGCTAGTAGGATTATTTTCTTTTTAAAATTTGAAGGCTAGTATAATGCAAACATCTGCCACTTATTGGCATAGATAACCCTCAGAAAACCATCTTATATAAGATTGTTAGCTAATTTATAAAATAAATATGATAATAGTGCTTAGGCCTAGAACTGTGAGAAGAATTATATGAGCTATAATATACAGAAAGTTGCTAGAATTTTCTCTATCACAAAAGATATTGTTCTAGTTATGATTTTATGTTATATTCTTCCACTCAATAATAAAACACTACTCAATAAAAACTAGTTTTATTAAGACTTTGTATTTATCCAGTGAAATATATTTTTCTTTTACAAATACTATTTGTGATCAAATCATGGCTGGAAAGTTCTTGGAATTGTCCTCCCCTTGTTTGTATATTATAGCCACATGTGGTAATATTTAGGAAGAGTAGAAACTTTATTATGCTGTTCACTTTATCATCTGACGATCATTGGAGTCTCAGCAGGCACTCATCTTGTCTGTCTCACTACGTCTTTCTGCTACCTGGAGAGCTGTGGAAATAACTTCAAGCCCCTCCTTCCTATCCCTAGCAAGTAGAGAGCCCTGCTCACTGATAAGATCTAGCACCAATAGTCGTGTACCAGAAATGATTAAGCAATACTTTGTGAGAACAGGTGAATTTTGATAAACCTTTCAGAGGCTAGTGGTTTATATCATCCTTCTTAAAAAGCTAATTTTGAAGTACTTCCTTTAAAAATCCTATTGCTGTTCTTTCTCATTGTATTATTAAAAACTCCCCCAAATTTAAACTTTTAAAAGCAGATTTGTCTCAGAGGCCCTTTGCTTTTTGCCCAATAGCTTTGAGTTTATAAGAGCACAGTCTAAAGTTTGCCTCTGTCTGACAATGGAGAAATCTAGACAAATAGGAAGTGTGTGCATAGTAGTTAGAAGTGTAGTTCAGGGGCCAAGGATTTAACTCAGTGGTTCTGGCACCTGTTTTGCAATCGCAAGGACCCGGGTTCAATCCCCAGTAACCACATACAATACTGGGTGTGCAGACTCACACCCAGGAGCAATCCGTACCATATACCACAGTGCCGGACGGGCGTGATGGCTCATGCCTGTAATCCCAGCACTCAGGGAGGCAGAGGTAGGAGGATTGCTGTGATGTGAGTTTGAGGCTGAGCTCAGGGCCAGCCTGAACTACAAAGTGAGACCCTGTCACATAAAAAAGTATACTTCAGGACAACACTATACAGCTCAGAACTCTGAAGCCAGACTGCCAGGGTTTGTCCAAACCAGCTTTGAGAATATGAGCATGTGACCAGCTTCTCTGATCCTGAGTTTCCTCATCCACAAGAGTGTGGTAGATGGTGTTTTTCTATCCTGTACCCTCATCACCTGCCACGGGTCCTAATGCAAGGGCATAGTGGTAAGGCTGCTGTCTAAAGCAAAGCCTTGCTTTGTATGGTTCCAAGAGCCTAGAAACTGATCTAGTTTCTGTGAAGTAAAGACCAACACCATGCCAGTGTCAAGCTACCAGTGGTCTAATGTCTGACACTTTAGCAGTCATCTTTCAGGTCCCCCTGTTAGCTGGCTGCAGCAGCACACAAACACCATTCCTCACACCCTCAGTGAGTGTGGACAGGTTAATCAGTCAAGCCTGTGGCTTCATCAAGCTGTATCAGATGTCCCACAGGTGATCAGGAAAATGAAGAAGGAAAATGTGCATGGGTAAAATAGTACATCCGAGGAATCAAATTGTTTCTCTGCCATCATCAGATAAGAAATTAGTTTCATGTCCCAGGGTAGAGTCTAGTGTTCATGATAGTAATTCAAATGACCCTATTGCCAGATAGTCCATCTTTGTCCCTGCCCAGACTCCAGCTGCTTAGTTCTATTTTATTTGAGAAATTGTCAGAAGCTTGCTGAATAGGAGCTGCAGAGTCTATTCCCCTGGCCTCAGCCCCTTCTAATTTCCTTCCTTCCTCATCACTGATGTGTAATTCATATTCCTGGGTCATGGCTGCCCCACCCTCCTCTTAGTCTAAAAAAAAAAGAAAATCAGACTCTGCCTAACATACTATATCCCAAAGTCACACAGCATTCTGATCAAGAACAGCTAGGTGATATACAAAGAAATGTTTTCCCCAATCTAGCTGCTTTCAGCAGTTCCAAGTTCCATTAAAGTGGACAGCTTCCCAAATTAGGGGAAATGAAACCTAAGTCAGCATAATTTGAGGCAACCAAACCTCCTCTTGCTGCCTCCTGCTCAAGGCTTCAGCCAGCTCCTGAGACAGTTTTCATCGACAGTGCGGATTCAGTAAAACATCCCAGAGAGTACTGAACATGCTATTTCAGTCTCTATATTTTTAAATACCTTATGTCTGTAGCAATCAGTCTCTAAAATCCCAGCATCTGTCACTAACCACTAACCCAAGAGCTCTATAAGAGTGAGAATGGCTCTTTACAGTATTTACAAAGGATCCGAGGGGAAAGAAAACCCTCCCTGCCGACTTGAGACAGTCACTTGCTGTCACAGCCCCACTACCATGAAAGTAAAGGATTCTAAATAAGTCCTAAGCCTTAGAAAGTGAGAACTGGAAAAGAGGCAGTGCCAACACAAGTTCAGAGGGACAAGTGATGAGGCAGAGGAAGAGGAGAGGAAGGTGGGGAAGGTGAAGAGAAGTTCCAAGAGTCTTGAAATCAAACTGACAGAAGTGAAAGACGGGAGCAGAAAACAAAACAGGGCCTGGAAGCATGCGTCTCTTCTGGGCTGGAAGTCGTGGGAAGAAAGGTTTGGATTAGCCTGTTTGTGTTCACAAACCACATAATGAAAGCTAGGTATTTTATACAGAAGTTTACCAAGCTGACATTTTTGGAGACCCACGAGCGTAGCACTAGCATTGTCTCAGCCCAGGGTGAGGACATCCTAGGACTGTGCAATAGAGGGAGATCACATAAGACAGAAGCCAGAGGGCAGCTGGGACCCAATGAGAACACTCACTTCCTCTGAGGACTTGTCTTCAGGGGCCTAACTTCTCACTACACCTCATATCTTAAAAGTGCCACAACATCTTAACTTCTTCATAGTAGGAGTCCAGTTTCTGACAGCTTAAGGTACACGCTAAATCATATCCAGACTGTAGGAGACTTCAAGTCTGTTTAAGAGGTAGGTAGGATGGATCTGGAGTCCCTCCCCTCACTTCATCTTCAGGCTGTGGTTTTCATTTTTAGCTAAAGTGAAAAGAGACAGGAGCGGAGGGGACAGAGAAAGGAGGGAGCATCATACCAAAAGGACACTACTCCCACGCTATGTGCAGTAGCAGCATGGGAGAAAGGATCCTTCCCCCATCTTAGTGTTACTCTTGGAATCTGTTCTTTGCACATCTCTTGCAATCTCTGTAACATCATGTATGTAGTTAATTAGGCAGATTTTGTCAACTGGTAGGGAAGTCAAACTGCAATTTGGCATTTCTGTAGCAAGAAATATTCCAAATAACTAATTTGTTAGTCATCTTTGGAACCTGGGCTCTGCTTAAAATATGGTTGAACAGAGAACCGACCACGCACGCTGAGGATCACCAGTGGTATCCGTGGCTCATGAGACCCCTCTGTTTCCCCAGGCTATCAGTGTACCTGCCTCTCACAGTTCACGGGAAGAAACTGTGAATCTGAGATCACAGCCTGCTTCCCAAACCCCTGCCGGAATGGAGGATCTTGTGACCCGATAGGAAACACTTTCATCTGTAGTTGTAAAGCTGGGCTCACTGGAGTCACGTAAGTGAGATTGTGTTACAGCTTCTCTCTACACTGTGTTTTATTGCTAAGAAACTAAAGCAGTGAACAATTCATTGGTACTAAAAGTTTACCACTGATGTTTCAGACACAGAATTTATGTCTACTATACAAAGAGGGCTTACAAGTGACTAAAATATTAATAAGGATTAATAAGGGTACCATGGTTATAAGTAATTCATAGTTTATTTTCTACTTCTCTATATTTGCAAACTTTTGTATCACTGTTGTGTATTTTGTAATTAAAAGGCCAATTCTTTTAAAGGAAGTTCTCAATGCCACCTAATATTACCAGTCTAATTCCAAGGTGAATATGCTACTCATTTCTCCAGATTCTATTAACTGGACTCTACCACCTAGCGTTTTATGATCCTTCTGAGAACTTAACCACATCTTTCCTTGGCAAACCTTTTTTCCTCCAAGAAATGAGTGAATCTAGAGTGTTAGCCTGTTGGAAAGGAATGTTTTAAATTCTTAGAAAAATGGCGCTTTCAACTATCCTTGATGGTTTTAGAAATATATATATATATGTATCTCAAGAAAGTGATACTCTAATTACAGATCAGTCTTATGTATTCATTAGAGCAAATCTCCTGAGGACTTTACCAGGAAATACTTACCCGACTTTGAATTGCTGGATGTAATTTAAAGTAATAAAGCTGCATTTATTTTTAAAGACTTTGTGATTCTAACTAATTTCCGGGTGACCTGGCCTCAATCTGTTCAAATTAGGGACATTTGACTACATTTTAAAAAGCAGATTTCAAAAATGTAGGTGACTGGGCCTTTTAATTGAACATATCAGAACAACTGCTGAAGCAGAGAAAAGCGAAGGAGGAAAGAAGGTCTGTTCTCAGAGTGTTAGGGTCAGTCAGAACAAAGACTTGCTTGTCTTCTAATTAGTATACACAAAAATGAGGCATGGACTGCTTTAAAGGGAATAAAATCGATTTAATTATTTTTCATTAGAATGCTTTAGTCGTGTTTCCCCTGATAATCTGCGTTGGCATTAGCCTTTCAGATAAGCATAGAATCTGAAAACTATGAAGCTCTCCACCCAACCGCCTAGCCATGGAGCTCCCAGGTTCCCAGAGGGCGAAAAATTACTGGCCCGTTAATGGAAGATTCCAAAACTGAAAACCTCTTTCCTCTCAGAAAACCATGTATAGATGTATAGAGTCCTAGATCTTTACCTGCAATTCTACAGCCTCAAAAGCTGAGAAATAAAATGGCTTGGCATGCGTTAATGCCAAAACCTGACCAAAACTGCTCTGGGACTCTCTAGTCTTCGTTCTTTCGTTGAGTGTGAAAGCCCCGTGTTCCTGCAGAAACACAGGCTGAGTTGATTACGAGTCCTCCGCTGCACCAGTTCCCCTTGGAGGGAGAGTATTTTACACGGTATGAAAGGCAGGCACTACGTGTCCTGTCTAAAATTACACAACTGTAAATTACGATGCACACCTAGCCCCGAGGATCTGGAAAGCTTTTTGCTTCTCTGTTCTTTTTCTGTTCTCCCACAACACCTTTTTTACCCCACCTGGGAGGGGATGGAGACTTGGAAAAGACGGAGCTGCAGAAATAAGTTCTCTCCAGGTGGCTCCCGGGAGTGTTGGGGCCCCAGCAGCCCTCCCCTTGTCAGGCGCCCTCGGTCCTCTCAGAGGCTGTCCTAGACCGACAGCCTGTCCCTGTGTTCTGTCTCTGAAGGTGCGAGGAAGACGTCAACGAGTGTGAGCACGAGGAGTGCGAGAACGGGGGCGCCTGCGTGAACGTGTTCGGCTCCTTCCTGTGCAACTGCACGCCGGGCTACGTGGGCCAGTACTGCGGGCTGCGCCCCGTGGTGGTGCCCAACATCCAGGCCGGCCACTCCTACGTGGGCAAGGAGGAGCTCATCGGGATCGCTGTGGTCCTCTTCGTCATCTTCGTGCTCATCGTCCTCTTCATCATCTTCCGCAAGAAGGTCTTCCGCAAGAACTACTCCCGCAACAACATCACGCTGGTGCAGGACCCCGCCACGGCCGCCCTGCTGCACAAGAGCAACGGGATCCCCTTCCGCAACCTGCGCGGCGGGGGCGACAGCCGCAACGTGTACCAGGAGGTGGGGCCCCCGCAGGTGCCCGTGCGCCCCATGGCCTACACGCCCTGCTTCCAGAGCGACTCCAGGACCAACCTGGATAAGATCGTGGACGGGCTGGGCGGCGAGCACCAGGAGCTGACCACGTTTCACCCCGAGTCCCCGCGCATCCTGACTGCGCGGCGTGGCGTGGTGGTGTGCAGCGTGGCCCCCAACCTCCCAGCCGTGTCGCCCTGCCGCTCCGACTGCGACTCCATCCGGAAAAACGGCTGGGACGCGGGGACGGAGAGTGAGTAGCTACTGCCGACTTGCCCTGGCCGTCCAGAGGTGGCGCCCTGTGCGGTGCCGTCATAGGAGAGAGGCGGGAGGGAGAGAGAAAGCAAGAAGGTGCTGCGCCTTCCACAGGGCGGGTGGGGTGCGATCTTCACAGCCACTGAAACACCACTGTGTCCTTAACTCCGTTCACGGGTTGGGGTGAGGCTCAGAGAGGGGGAGATCGTATGTTCCACCGTCGGGCTCCCGCGGGCTCCGACAGGAGCAGCCTGGAGTGTACATAAAGTACAGAAGGTGTGGTCCAGAAGATCAGAAGGGAGCATTTCTAACCCTAATGTGAAGAGGTGAGGGAAGCACAGGGTGTTTGAAATAGAATGAGGAGGTAAAAGCGTCTGCAGAAAAGAGGGCCTTCCACGGACCCACATGACTAGAAGAAAAGAAGGTTGTTCTGGTTGGCCCTAATTCAGAGTCTTTGAAACACAAGGCCAAACCACAAGGAAGGAAAAGTGATAGTGATCCAGCCAGGTACTGTCCTTCTCTTTCTGGCCTCCTGCGGAAGGAGTCAAGGCTCAGGGAATGGCCACAGGTGCGAAGATCCTAGGTGGCCTACGCCTTGGTGTGCTGGAGAGCACAGAGGAGGTCCGCGTGGGCAGAGGCTGGTGAGCATCAGGAGACATGTGTGTTTTAGCAGCAACAGACGTGCAGGTTCTTAAGCAGGTGCGCGGCAAGAATGAACAGGAGCAGAAAGGGTAGAAAGCAGCGAGGCAGTCAAGTGGCCTCTTCAAGTTCCTAGGTAAGAGACAGAGATGGCTCCCTGTGTCCTGCCATTGAATGGGCCCACGTCAAGGTCTGTTGACACCTACGGCTTTTCATCCAGTTTCCAAATGCTGTGGTCGAAGTACCGTGGTGTGTGTTGGGAGAGAAGGGGAAGGGTGTTTTCAGATGGCCCTACAGAGCTGTGCAAACAAGGGGATAGAAAGTGTCTTCATGGGTAAAGGGAATGTTCCTATGGTCTTTTTAAAACATGAGTAAGACTTCAGTAGGAAACTACTGAAGAGGGCCTTCTAGAAGCAAAAAGCAGGATAGAGGATGCGTGCAAGCTTACCCAAGGTATACAGAATCTGGCTTTGCTGTTCAGAGACAGAAGTCAAGGCTAGAAGTGAAAACGTGGTCACCATCTACATGCAGTGTGCCTGGCCAGGCAGGAATATGTTCCTGCAGGAATAGAGTTCCTCATGGAAGAGCAAGAGCAGATAAAGGGTAGTCAAACCGGGTTCCGAAGAACCTTGGAGAGAGATGTCCACTTGTATGTGAAAGGTAGAGAGGGAGGAACCAGAAAGGGAGACAATGATATTTATAAACAACCAGAAAGTAGAGACAGTGGAGAGGCAGCTGTGTGGAAGCCAAATGCGAGCATCGGTAAGGTCAGCAGTACAGTGCATGATAAAAGCCGCCAAAGCTTTTATATGATTTGCTGAGCTCAACATGGGGAAGATTCTTGGCATCTCAGCCGCTCCTTAGTGGAGCCATCAATGTAGAAGTCACAGTGGTAGAGTCTCGGGTAAAGAGATCTGGTGGGAGTGCAAAGGTCAATCCACCCGCGGCGTGCTGCCTCCTCTCACCATGTCACAGCCAGGTGCTCTTATGCCACATGGATACCAGGAGCAGCCCATCAGTTCACAGAGGTGAAAACAGGTTTGAACAGGTAAAATAACTTGCCTGTGGCACAGAGCTGGCAAAGGAGAAAGTCTATACATCAGGCTCCATGGACTGTGCCCCTCTCAGATTTCTTCTTGGAAACTTGGGCAGGAAGGAGAGGAGGGAAGGAAGGCCATCCTGATGAGAGGCCAAAAGTGAATTCTGTCTTCTCTCGCTGCCCCAACATGCCATCTGCTGATTCTTTCTGTAGGCACATTTATACGTAGTTGCTCTTGGATTTATTTCATAAATATATCTACTTTTAAATTTGTCTGTAGAATTGGGCTTTACTAGAATGTCGCCAATCTACTAGTTAATTAGGTTCTTTTATTGAGCAGTGGCCAAAAGTTTTGAAAAGGTGAAGGAGGGGAGGGAGTATCTCTGTGTCCGCTAGGGTGGGTCATTTGTCATCTCTTGGTGCTCAGGGCGAGGCTTGTCTACACTGCATGCTTCTCTGGGCACATTTCCTATTTATGGTGTGGCTGTTAGAAGGTGGGTTTTCCCTGGTGCTGCTCTTCACTTATTCAGTTGTTAATCCAACTCATCATTTTTCTGTGGGTTCAGTATCTGACAGAAGTTGCAGAGACAGTGAGCCTTCTCCTTACACAGCCCTTTATGGAGGAGACAGTGATTTCTGTGGCCATGAGCAAGAACTGTTCCCTTAATCACTACTCTGCGTCTGTTTCACCCCTCGTGTTATGTGATGATTTGCAGCTTTTCCTAGTGATTGTTTTCTGCCACTGCTTCATGATGTGACAGCTTTATTTCCAGAATCTACCTCAGGCCAAAACTCACATTTTCCCCCAAAGTATTGTTGGGTTTTATTGAATACATTTCCTTCTTTGTTAAGCAAGGCAGAGTTAGCTGGCGAGACAATCTGTGGACAACTAATTCATTTTGTACTTGACAACCCCAAGGTATGGGTTGCCTTTATTGCCTCCTTTAGTTCGTCCACTAAGAAAGTAGCGTGGTGCGTGGGGGACAGGGTGGGGGCGCTCTTCAGGGTGTCTCTGTGCACTAAAGAGGAAGGAAGTATGTGTCTAATGGCACATTCACACCACTGACTGCCCTGCTCAACACAGGACACAAAACATCAGGCACAAAAGTGATGCCACAGTGCCCTCTAGAAGGCAGCACTGAAAACTCCACTGCTCCCCAGAGATGGAAGCTGGACTAAGTGGAATGGCATCCTTGCCTATAAAATATTTATACCCTTATTTTAAAAATAATCTCATTTAACCTGATGTTGACACCACATCAGTTCATGTAAATGATATAAATTAAGTCTGAATGGCAAAGACCAGTGCAGCCACTTCATTCTCAGTTCGCTCTTCGCGTAGTCGCTTCACTTTGAGAAAAGAACAGCTCCTCTCAGCTGTCAGCCATTTGGAAGCTCATTTACCTCGGGTTAAGGGTTTCAAATCCATAATGTAAATCATTTGATTGACAGACCTTTGCCCCCAATGGCACAATCAATTTTCTATCGTGAAGCTGTTATTTTCTAAGCAAATGAAAGAGCCCTGAGACGTGAACTAGGCTGGAGGGTGGGGGAGGCAGACTGAAAATATGGGTAACCAGTGTCATTTCTGCTTTCTGTTTGGCTGCTCACGAAGACAAAGGGGTTGATGACCCGGGAGAAGTAACCTGCTTTTCAGGCAGTACTAAAGGCAGCACCTCTGAAGTTCAGTCCCTCAGCTCCTTCCAGTCAGATTCTGGCGACGACAATGGTAAGTAGACTTCCCGTAGGTTCAGTGTGTGTGGTTCTGTTTACTGCTCTGGAAAACAAGGGTGGCTTGGAAAGTGATGGACAGACCAGCTCTATTTTTTGACCTGTTCATTGGCTTTTAAGCACATTCTTCAGGTTTCTATTTGACTCTGTTGTTAGGTATCATTGCCAGAGAAACCCTCTGCACTGCAGCTCTTAGTGGACCCCGGTCAGGTGTTGACCAAGTGTCACTGGGCCCCAGTAGTAAATGCTCTTTGATTTCTGAAAAAAGACTACCTCATTGCAAGTGAAACATTATAGCAGAATAAAGAAATAATTCTTTTTATTTTACTCACCATCTCTTCTTTCTTCAAATGCATCCACCTCCCCATCATTAGAAATTACTTCAGAGAAACGCTGCTTTCCCATAGAACCTATGACATCTTCATTCACTGAATCTCTCATACAGTTATTTGAGGTCATAGACTTTTGTAGACTGAGTTAAAAATTGCCAGGCATGATGATGTATGCCTGTAATGCCAGAACTCAAAAAGCTGAGGCAGGAGGGTTTCCACAGGATGGAGGTCAGCCTGTACTACATAGCTAGACACTGTCTCAAAAAATAAATAAATAAAAATAAAAACATGAAAAAATCTTAGGAAATGTTACATGCAAGTTCTTATGTCTCACCAACCACTCAATACTCAAAGCTGCTGTCTCTACATCTGATAAACTTAAACCTATGGAGAGGGTGTTAAATGCCAGTCTGAGTTTTCTGAGCTGAAGAACCAGTTCTGGAGGTTGGGTTGTTCTCTGCAAAGCAAGGGGGTAAAAGAAACAGTCATAGAATGGTAAGTGTTTATCACATGGTGGTAAAATAACAAAACTAACTTCTAATCATTATTATAGGGACAGGAGCCTTACTCTAACCTCTGTGAGGCTGTTTCCCAATTAGCAACAATTGGGCACTTACTAATTTATGTAATCATTCAGTCCATGAACCCATATGGAGTTTCCTCTGTTTGCTGAGTCAAATCCTGGGTATGCACAAACAAAAGTTCAAAATATAAACAGTATGCTTCCATGGAAATACCAGGGCAGGTGAACTCCACAAGCAGAGTAGTAGTCAAGGATGTAGAATGATCTGCTTTCACTACCATCACCCTTAGGTGCCTTCCACTTAGAAGTGCAGACGCTTCTGTCTCTCTTGTGCTTGGACAACAGGCCATGCAGCAGTGGATTTCTGCCAAGTCACACAAGGTCAAGGGCAAAGATTTGTGACCCAGATGTTTGCCTCAGTGCCTGATCCTTTCCTCATCCCCAGCCAGAAGAAAAGCTATAGCTAATTCGTACGGTATATAAAATGTCAAGAACATACAGTTTCCAACCCCTAGGTGGCAGCAGCAGCAATGGTGCTGGTTGACTGTTCTCGTGGGCTCTTAGAGGCATGCACTTGCCCTTTTCATGATTCACAGGATTAGTCTTAACTCAGGCATGTGGTGGTAGAAACTTTCATCAAGTCATTCTAACTAAACCTGATCATTTCTCTGCAGCCTTCAGGTGTCAGCCAGGAGCAACCCAAACAGACCCTGGAGATCTGCTGTTTGATTTTAACTATTTGAGAAGCCAGTTGCTGGCTTCTGTCCTTATTTTCAGCAGAATCTGGACCTTGGGTTGATTGGGCTATTGGTGACTTTATTTGAGTGAGAAACCATCAGATCTGCAAATGTCACTGGCATTTATGTTTGGAGCAGCATGACTGGTCACCGAGTAATTATCCCGGGGAACAGTCGGGTCTCCTTCTGAGAGCCACTGGGAGTTGCTAATGAGAAATTAGTGTCAGCTTATGAGCCACTACCTTCCTGGATTGATTTTACTGGGCCATGAGGTGTGAATTTATGACCCAGAAATCTCTGTCAGTCATTTGAGAAGGACAGCCCCCAGACTGGCTGTCTTTCCTTTTTATTCCAACAGTCCCAGCACCTTCCAGATAAAAATGCCCATTGAGATAGTTCCTGAAAGGCAGATTATGAGAAGACTTTCGGTGTTTGTGTGCTGCACCCTTATGTTTTTTGTTAAAAGAAGTCAACATGCATTTAAAATACACAGCTAACCGGAAACTGTCCTTCCCTTCCCTTCTCCTGTCTTCCCTTCCTGCCACAAGCATCCATAGTGACTGTCATTCAGCTTGTCAACAATGTAGTTGACAATATAGAGAATGAAGGTATTTACTTTTTTCTTCCACAGTATTTCTTTGCATGAAGAGTTATTATGTTAGCAACTTTGCTTTCTCGTTACTTTGTACCAGGGATGATTTCAATCAACAGAGGGGGCAATAAAAAGGTACTTTCAAATAAGACACTAGATGTCTCTTTACGGGTTGGAATGAAATTAACAATTTGGAAAAAGATCTAGCTCACAATTCTTTTAAATGTATGGGACACTTATCTTATAAAACCCTGCCCAAGAGAAAAGTGTCTCCTTGGTTGAAGTCCAGATTAGTGTTAAATTCATTCTTGCTTTCAACATGTATGTATTGAGTACCTATTGTGAGCCGGAGATACTTAACAGAAGCAAAAGAAGTTATAGTAGCACATGAATTAATTTTAATCATGTAACTTTTCTTGATGATTTCATAAAATTAGAGCATAGTATAGATATGATTTATATTTTTATTTTATAAATAACCTTGATGAAAATGTGTAAAGGCTCATAGCTCTTGGCTTTATAGAAGCATTCTTTTTAAGTCTTTAAAATGCTCTACTTGATTTTTCCCCTCGTGACGTGGATTATCAGATTTACTTGTACTTTGTATTTAAACAGTGTCTGTCATGGACCAAGGACAGAACTACAACCGAGGTGACTGTCACAACCCCAGCATAATATTTTATTTTGCCCTTTGCTTTGCTGAGTTCATTCTTACCCATCCTCCTCCTTCATCCTGAGCCTCTTTGATATAAATTTTGCATGTTCCAGGTGTCTTGTGTGCTGTGTGTGACCACCTCTCCATTTGCCTGCACACCTCCTTGCTTCCGGGGTTCACAGAGCAGTGGCCGCCTCTCTCTCTCTGCCAGCATGCTGCCAGCCAGGCTCCCTGCGTGCCAAGTGGACAGGAAGGGCGAGCTGGGGCGGGGATCAGGGCTCTCCGGCTGTTTCTTCAGCTCGTCCTCACTGGCCATGCATGGCTGAGTGTGGGCTCCGCTGCAAGCCAGCACCGTCTCCCAAAGCCACCACTGCTCCTTCTCCTCAGCCAGAGCACAGCCCCAAGTCACCTGTATAAGTAGCGTGTGGTGACCATCATGACCCTGGCTTCCTAGGCTCTCCTGGATGTTAAGAACTGCATGTCAGGTCCTCCTTGGCTCTTTCTCAGCCTTGCTCCATTGACGGTCTGAAAAAATTAACTGTAACGCTATTCCTCCCACAGCCTATCACTGGGACACGTCTGACTGGATGCCAGGGGCACGCCTGTCAGACATAGAGGAAGTACCCAACTACGAGAGCCAGGATGGAGGGTCTGTGCACCAGGGCAGCACCCGGGAGCTTGAAAGTGATTACTACCTGGGGGGCTACGACATCGACAGCGAATACCCACCCCCTCATGAGGAGGAGTTCTTAAGTCAGGACCAGCTGCCCCCTCCCCTCCCAGAAGATTTCCCGGAGCAGTATGAGGCCCTGCCACCCTCCCAGCCCATCTCGCTGGCCAGCACGCTGAGCCCAGACTCCAGGAGAAGGCCCCAGTTCCACCCTAGCCAGTACCTCCCTCCTCACCCATTCCCCAACGAAACGGATTTGGTGGGCCCGCCTGTTGTCTGTGAATTTAGTACTTTTGCTGTGAGCATGAACCAAGGCACAGAGGCCCCAGGCCTGGCAGACAGTGTGTCTCGATCCTTGCACAATTCCAGAGGCACCTCATCCTCAGATGTGTCGGCCACCTGCGGCTTTGATGATTCTGAAGTGGCCATGAGTGACTATGAGAGTGTGGGCGAACTCAGCCTCACCAACCTTCACATACCCTTTGTGGAGACTCAGCACCAGACCCAAGTGTAGAGGACATGCTGTGATGCTTTGCCCTGTTTGTCATGGAAATGTGGAAGGGGACTGGCCGGGCTTGTGTCTCAATGGAGAGTATTCTGTGGAAATACAGTATTTTCCTCAGGAACTTCTTCACAAGTTACAGTATTCACAAGCAAGCTTGACCCGATTGGGTGAAAAGGAGAGGCTCAGAGATTGTTTCTCAGAGGGGACCAATAACCCTTGCAGTAGGTACCTGCGTTTGTGGCTAAGAATGCCAAGAAGCCTGGAAAATGAGTTCACTCACCACCTGAAACAGCAGCTCTTGTCCGGCTGTGTGCAGTATTGTCCCCTGGAAAGCGTGATGGCATCGGCCCTTGCAGTATTAATAACTGGCAACAATCAGAGAAGTATTGTTGCATGTAATTTTGAGCCACTGAAATGAAAATAGTAGTAATAGTTGTTGGAAAAGTTAGCATCTTAGAGGAACGAAAAGAGGAACAACTATCAAACAAGGAAATGGGCTAAAGCCTTTAAAATCAACTCTATTTTTTTTAATAAGCTGCCCAATTTTCAGCTATAAAAATTAGGTTTGAGTAACATGTTTAATATGCTGAGTTTTCTGTTTGTGTTAAGCATCCAATATGATCCAGTTGGGTTTTATGATCTTCGAGGAAGTTATCAGTAAAGAGCAATGTGAAGCTATTTGGGTTCCACCATGTGGGTTGGGAAGAAGGTTAACACTATTCAAACATTAGAAGGAATGTGATTATCTGGTTTCATGTTTTCTGGTAAATATTTCCAATCATCACTGTAAGTTTAACTTGACTACAGGAATTGGCTTCTCTTACTATACTTTTTTCTAGAATAAAATGTAGAAGTTTAAGCAAAGTTCACAAATTCAGGATAAAAAGAAAATGTATTACTTTCAGTTTTCAGCCTAAATAATCACAATTCCTAATAATGCAGATAAAAGATACATGTTATTCTAGTTGGTAGTGTCATCATTATTAAAAAATCACACTTTAAAAAGAGGGAAGTAGATTAGTTGCTGTGTATAAATTATAATTGCGTGCAGGCATATGTGTATGTGTGTGTGTGTGTGTGTGTGTGTGTGTGTATGTCCAGGCCTATGTCCAAATACGTGCTTGCACTCAGTACTCAATAAGGCTGCTCTTGAAGAAAGCAAACATGAAGGTTTCAGGAAATGGACTGTGTTGAAAATCCTGCCAGCAAGCACGGCGTACCCCCAAGTTCTCTGATCTCAGTGATGTTAGAAAAACACCAAACACCATTTTTTATTCCAGTTCAGTTCACTTCATTTTGGTACAGCCATTTATATAAACTTAAAGCAAAACTGTGCTTTTTGAAAACAGTATTTTATAATTTTCCAGAATAAACCTCAATTTTAAAACTATCTAATATTTAATTACATAGTGGGGTTTTTTCCCATCTGATGTGTGGGCTTTCGCTATGACTTTCCAAAACTGACAGAATTATTCCACTGTAAATACAGTAACCCAGTATTCCAAAGTTAAAGTTGACAGGTGGGGTGACTTTCCTCTTTCGCTTCCATCAGATTATGGTCACCCAGGCAGTGACCATGGGAATGAATTGCATATTTGCACTCTCTGCTTAATGAGCAAATCTCTGTGTTCACGGTTTCTGATGACATCTGCCATTGGTATGTAAATTATCCTGTCCCGAGGAGTCTACATATTGTCCATTCAGTTGTTCTTTTAGATTTTTTCAGCTCTGTTTAACCTACTTACTTCCTTGTAGGAGTTAGTATTTCTGAACATTTTTCATTTTTAAAATATTGTTTCATTATTAAACTTCCTGCGCAAGTGGATACACTGCACTGGTTTTTCAGCCTTTCTTTTCCTCGTCTGTTGGTCAGACCTACTCAAAGAGCCAATAGCCACACTATGATCTTGAAAGAAATGAATTTTACTAAGGCTGCTTTCAAGAATAAAATCTTTGGCATATTATGTAAGATGTATATTTGCAAGAATCATAGAGAAAATGAAAAACTAATGGGCTAGAATTGAATCACTGCTACATTTTTAATAATGCAATGACATAAAAACCATCAAAGTAAAACCAACAATTCATTTCTTGCCCCCAGGAAAAATTAGAAGGAAATTAATGCCGATGAGTCATTATTGCTTACACAGCATCTCTTCAAGGCAGAATGCATGGCTGACACAGTAACGAGGCAAAAACAGATCCTAATGCAGTCAGGAAGTCACCAAAGAAAATGGTGTCTACCATTTGTTCTGACTTATGTAAAATATCTCTCTCTCTGAGATATTTTCCCTAATTTTCTGCAGAATACCTCTGCAACTTAATATGTACCAGACAAGTATGTCATGTTTTGATACATTATCTTTAAACACATAATACCTCTTCATCTTTTGGGAAATTACATTTCCCTATAGATTAAAAAATGGGTTGCAGTCAGACTATAGGGGAATTAGGTGAGATAAGCATGGACTCAAAGAACTGATAGAGTCCTAAAGATTTGCTACTCCAGCCCATAAAAGAAAAAATATTCCAAGGTGGAGGAGACTGGCTCAAGCTCACACAGGAAGTTAAATACCTAAACAATGACTAGAAACATGCATTCAGACAATATACTCTTTGCATGACATTGTTCACAGCTACACTGTACTGACCATGGCCACCAGTTGCTTCTGATGGACCCTCTGACTTCCCACCATTCCTTCTTTGTCATGAAAGGAAGTATGTATTCTCTGTGCAAGTAAAATATGTCTCTAAAATCTTCACAGTCTTCTTTCCTTGCAGCATCCTGCGCCCAGAATTACAGAATTCACACATTTCTTTGGGTGCTCATCAGCATTCTGTTTTCCCAAACCAATGTTTCTAAAATTGGCATGAAATGGTTAGTACAGAATTGACTTTAGGTCCATCATCAATGATAATGCATATTTTTGTTCTTATTTTTTTCCACTAGCACTGCTGCTTATGCCAACCCCCTCCTCCAGGATGAATCTCGCGAAAAATATTGAAGCCACTCAATATCTTCTCCTTTTTTCTGACACTTACATGCCATCTCCTGGAAGCCATGTTCCACTATCCTACTGTAGGCACTTTACTTGTATTGCACATGTTCTAGTCAGGTTGAGAGTAGCTGGACTGTTGACATTAGTCATGCAGTACATAGGAGCTATGAGGCAATAAACAATGAATAAAGTAGGTGCTTAGTGTATTCGCATTCCTCTACATGTGTTTTGCTGCTGAGTTCCATTTCACGCCTGCTTCTGTGTATCCATTCCTAAAATGCCACATTAAAAGACTTAGTAATGTAAATAGGTCAAGCACTTGCATTTCAGGCTTGATCTATCATTCTAACCAATCAGAGAAGCCCTGGAAAGGGAGTTTATTCTGGGATCTACCTGGTATGTCCCCTGGAAATCATTAACACAGCCTAGACAATGAACAAGTAGAACATATTCCATTGGCTTTCTGCTTAATTACCACCTTCATCCTACACGTTACCCTCACTAACGCTGTGTCTGTATGTCAGAGTTAAGGGGGCTGACAAAAAAGATAAATCATTTTAAGACCAAAACAAAAAAAAACCCCACCTTTATCTGGGATGATTCAGAAATGTCTCATATTCATTTTGCATGGATCCTCCAGGCAATTGTCTGGCCTCTTCACTCTGCTGCCCTGTCAGTACATAGACACCATAACGTGGTCAAGCGTCGGTCTTTTTGCATCATGTTTCAAGCCATGGGAAAAGGAGATGTGAAGAGTCATTTCTTTGGTGTCATCATTTTATGTGGTCCATGAACATGCTTCTGTGTGTTTGCTGGTTTGTGTCCTGCAATGTTCACCTGCACATTATTCTGATGAAAATCCACAGTGTCTTTGACCTTCTGGTTGCATAATACTGAGGTTTAAAGTCACCATGTGTGGGTTAGGCATCAGTTAATATTTAGCCAGCTGGCTAAGATGGGAAAAGAATAAGGTATTTGTTTCCTTATGTAATAATGAAAAGCAATAATTACAAGTATGTAATAATACACAAAGGCCATAATTAGTCTCTTCCAATGTTTAAGATGCACTAGAGAATTGTATAGTCATTTGGAGTGTGTTTGGACCCATTTGTATGTACTATAACACCCTTTCAGCAAACAAATACCTGAATTGCTACTATTTAACAATTTTATGAGCCCATACTACTGCATTTTGGGAGTGACAAATGTGTTTGGAAATGGAAGCAGTTCTTTTAAGCACTGTATCAGAGATCGTCTTGTACATTTACCTGTTGCAAACAGGCTGGTTTGTAAAAGATGTATGTTTTGGTGTTTAAAATGTTTATAAAATTGTATATAAATGGTTTTAATTTTCCAGGCTTTTGTAGATACTATATTGATGCCTATCAGGATGCTTTAATTTGGAGGGTCGAATATAATTCTAAGTCATCCATGCTGTTGGTCTGCAAACTTTTGAGGTAACTACACACATAAAAAGAAGATTTTAGATTTTAAAATGATGTTAATCATTTCAAAATGTACTATCACCTTCCTTTGGTTCTGTTGTTTCCCTTTAACTCTCTCTGTTTTCAAGAAAATGTTTCTTTATTGACATTATTTTAGGATGAGTGCGTTTTCCTCACTATCAAGTACCTGATTTGTTACCATTTCAGAGTCAGAGTGGGGTGCATCATTTCTTCTCACGCATGCACACTCACCCAAACTTGCACACACGCCACACACCAAACCTTATGCAAAGGGGAAAGCTGACACTTGAAGTGAACCTTGTCCCTAATGGAAATGGATTGTTTCTGCATATATTGCTGTTGGCAGTATTCAGTCTCGTGTTCTTAAAAAAAAAAAAAAAAAAAAAAAAAAAAAAAAAAAAAAAAAAAAAAAAAAAAAAAAAAAAAAAAAAAAAAAAAAAAAAAAAAAAAAGGGAAAACAAACAAACCAAGAAAAAAATCCCCAACAATGTACAGGTTTGTAACTGCCAAAATTTGATGATTAAAACAAGTTTTCAAGTAAAAAAAAAAAATGAAACTAACAATTGTGTTGACTCTTTTTAAATGTTGCCTTTTATTTTGTTCTTTGTTTTTGCATGGCTCTTAGAAGCATGTATATTGCAAGGCATGGTGGGAAGGGCCTTTTAAGGGGACCAGATTAATAATTAGAAGAGAAAGTGGCATATCTTTCCAGAAGAAAGGAGAGGGGCACTCTACTCAGAGAGGCACTCTGAGGGTGGGGGGTCAAGGCTTGTGCTTGATCAACAGCAAAACAGGGCCCAGAAGTTGCCATTTGAGTGTCCCTTGCCCACACCACTAGCAGAATTCTTGCCTCACACTAGCTGAGATCCCAGATCCATATATCCATAGGAAATGGCCACAGCTTGGCATTGGTCTTACTTGAACTCTTTGCTGATTTCAAGAGCTAATCCCTGGCAGTATTCACTATATTTCAAGTCTCGGATTATCCTCTGTATCCTCCATGGGAATGCAAGGAGATGTCCAACAACTTGCTGAAGTGGGGACAAACCGATTTGTTGCATGTGCCAAGATTTATAGAACAATACTCTTAACAGTACTAATTTCAAGCTGTGAAAGTACAAGAAACTGGTTCACAAGACTTCCAAGTCATGGGACTCTTTACAATAGGGTCTCACAAACCAGTAGAAACTAAGCATAGCATCCCAGGGGACCCCTATTTACACTATAAGCTACTGAAGCCAGAAGAGTGTCATCATTATCACTGTACCCCAGATTCCCATTACACAGTAAGTGTTTTTATTGAAAAATTAATCAATAATATCTTTAAATCCCCTTGCCCTCCTAAATACTTCCTCATTTGGACAAAGGGAATTGATATTGATTAAAAATTTTAGTAAGAAAGATACAAGGAGAGTTAAGTGTTGAAGATGCTAAAGTGATGTGCCTTTCAAGTATCCTGCCTTGAATCAAGTATCCTCTGTGTTTATGAGAAACAGGAAAATATTTACACGTTTATTTACATGGAGCCACCTTTTGAAAAAAAAATTTAAATTCTCAACAATAATTTCAAAATGAATTAAGAAATAGCAATAGTCTCCTGAGGGAAAGGTAGTTTATGTCTATCTGCATCTTTTGCTGGCTTTTAGGATAAAGAGCTGACTTCTGTCTTGAAAATATTTCTCTGTGAAAAAGTCTGAACTTGTTGTTGTCATTGTTGTTATTTTCTATGCCTAGGTAAAAATTCTCCAGGTCTGATGATGCATTAAAGTTGACAGGACTCAGCATGTAAGCATACTTACAGATACGATTTATTACAATGAAAAGGTAAATAGAAAAATCAGCACAGAAAAACCACGTGGAGTGAAATCCAAGACAATGAGACACAACCTTCCCAGAGTACTGTCCCAGTGGAGTCACACAGGACATGTTTGATTTCCCCACTCCCAGCAACAGTTTGCAACAACACATGTGAAAGGTTTCCAACTAAGGGAGCTCCTTCAAGATTCAGGAGTTGTATTGGGGGCTGGTTATTCCATCAGCTTCTATCTCATATGTACCAAAATTTCCAGACCTCTACAAAGATATTCAGCAGAAACAATATTATTTGTGCAAAACCTTGAGATTTACTAAGTAACTTCTATCAGTTCTGGGAAGAATGGCAGCACTGCTGTTATGGCTGTGTCTTGATGTTATCCCAACACCTCATATAGTCATAGGTGGGGCTTTTCAGAAGTTGTAGATCTGGAATGTGTGATGCTGGGTTTAGGTGTGTGGTGATGGGATTAAGAGTATGTTATTACTAACTTAATCCACTGATTGATTTAGTATATTTCTGGATGTGGATAATAGGAAGACTCACCCTGGAAATGAGTGCTACCTTCCCTGAAGGGCATAGAATATAAGTGACAGAAAGAAAGCTATTGTCATCATTCCTTGCTGTCTTCTTTCTGCCACGAACTTTTTCTTTGTGATGCCCCTCTGGCATGCCACTCTGCCTTGGAGCCAACTATGAATTGAAAGTTCCACAAACTATAAGCCAAGATAAACCTTTGTCTCTTTAGCTTGAGGTATTAGATACTTTTCTCAGCAAAAAGAAAAGTAACTAAAATATCTTTCAAAATCCACGTTTCACACACACACACATCAAAGACCAGTCTTGTGAAGCAGGCCTTCCAAAAGATAGCAATCAAGCGGGCATGTTAACTTTATTAGGCACAGTTTCTTTTAAAATTATCATTAAATTGATTCTGAGTTTGCCCTAACTCATAGCAATAAATTCCATTTTCCACAATGCACACTGCAAGAAGAACAGAGCCCTTGGAGTAGTCTACATTGACCTACTCCTCAAGTCTTTTCCTGCCTTTCCCATGGAGGCAAAGGCGTTATCCAATAGAGTTCACCCAAAAATATCCTGGGTAAATACAAGCCGATAAACATGGTTCTGTCAGATCCATGATTTGTGCAAAACAAATCATCCTGAGAGAGTTCTGGGTCACTATTCACTTCTATGTAAAAAAGTTTGCAATGTTTTAATCTAAATATGCAGATTGAAGTATTTTGTTCCCTTTTAAAAATCTTTTTCATTTTTTCTATATATTCTTGCTTTTAAAATTCTAACCAACTTTCAGACAATTTGTTTACTCCCTACTTTTTTAATAAAGAGGATTTAGAATAATCAAAATATGAGATAAATTATAACCTGGAGCAAACTTGTACAGAAATTAAAACAGCCTACTGAACCAAGCAACAAGTGACTTAACCGAAAATTTTGAAATCTTTTCTAAAAGTGTAATTTCAGCTTTTTGTACTACAGGTTGAATATCTCTTACATGAAAAACTTGTAACAAAAAGAATTTGTATTTCACTCTTTTTAGATTTTGGAATATTTATATGCATACACAAGTATTTGTATAATATATCTTCCAGCCCTCTTTCTATATAAATATATATGGTACATATTTATTTCTTTAAGAAAGAAGGTTCCATATAAATATATTTTTGTATTTTTAAAAACATAACTGCAAGTAACAATTGTCTACCTTCTCAGGAAGGTAGAAACAACATTCAAAGTAGAATATTAAGATCCTCTTTGCTTTGTCATTATTTTCCCATGCCACCTCACCTTACCACATAACTATGTTCATTTCATTTAAAATATCAAAGACATTCTTCAATCCTTTATATTTAAATTATTATCTTATCAGGTACTTTCTTGTGGTCTTCATTGATTATTTTCTTTTTACGTGTTTTTTGATCTACCACACACTCCCAAGGCCTTCCACAGTATCCAAAGGCTCTCCTCCATCAGTTCCTCAGGCTTCATGAAATCCTGCATCTTTCCAATATGTGCCCTAAAACTGACATTAGGTTACACCAAATTGTCACTAAGTTCTTTGAGCCCATGACCAGCTAGAGTCACAACAGTGGAGTCGTTGATCTGAGGCTCTACTACTAAGCAGAAAGAGATGCAGTGGAGTAGAGGCTATACTTCCAAGATTTCAGCTCACTGCTGAGTATTTTCTTAGTATAGCTATCTTTGTTCCTCACTCAGCCCGCTAAGTGCAAAGCATTCAGGGCCAGGGATTTAGCTCAGTGGTTCCGGGGCCTGCCTTGCAACCGTAAGGACCTGGGTTCGATCCCCCGGTAATCACACGGCATGCTGGGTGTGGAGACTCACCCTAGCGGCAACCAGTACCACATACCACAGTGCCGGGTGTTGTGGCTCACGCCTGTAATCCCAGCAGTCGGGAGGCAGAGACAGGATTGCTGTGATGTGAGTTTGAGGCTGAGCTCAGGGCCAGCCTGAACCACAAAGCGAGACCCTATCTCAAAAAAAAAAAAAGTGTGAAGAATTCAGATAAGAAAAATGTATAGATATGTATTTTATGAAATAAATAATAAGGATTAATACTCTTATAAGAGGGATCCTAGAAAGTTCTCTTACCCCCTTTCTGCTATGTGAAAATTTGGCATACTGAATGGTAGAAGACCATCACAAGAACCCAAATATGCCAGCACCTCAGTCCCTGACTTTCCTAACCCCCTAAAATATGAAAAATAAAATTTTGTTGTTAATAAATCTTCCAGTCTATGTAGTATTTTTATAAGCAGGCCAAACTACCATTGTACAAAGATGCCCACACAGAAAGGAAGGAGTTGATAAGGTCCTTTTTCATAGATTGTCCTGAAACTGGTTCTGTTCACTTAACAGTATCTTGGACACCTTCACACACCCAAGATGTGTGGTTGTATGTCTGTGTTATCAGCCATACTGCATATTCCATCATTTACTAAATTGTGCTCTTATTGATGGACTTTTTCTGCTTTGGTACTACAGACAATTCTCTTCTGAACATCACTGTACAGATATGCACGTGTAGTAGAATTTCTGAAGGACAGATTTCCAGAAAGCATAATTTTTAAGGCAGAAGAGATTTCCATCCTTAAGTCTGAGAATTTCTCCTCACTTTAAATTCCAAAAGGCTTTCCCAAATAGTAATATTATTAATAATTCTGCATACTGTGTAGTAACTTACACAACTCATTCCACGAAGTGCACAGAGCTGGCTCTGTGTTCTGGAAGTTAAGCTGGTCCTCCAGATCCTTAGGCCATCCTGAATTGGGGACTGCCATAGCTCCTTAATGCCACCATGACAACTGGCCCTTTAATTCTCCCCATCTTGTGGATGCTATCACCCATGCCATTCCTCTGTGCCTGTCCAGGGCAGGCACACAGAAGAGGGTTATAGGGCAGGACCAGAGCCCTGGAGAATGCATTCTGTGAAGCATCTCAGGCCCAGCTCTCAGGCCAGGCATTTGACAAGAAGATTAACAAAAGTTAAATTTTACCAAGAAACTATAAGCATATGCTACAAAACCCAAACTCAGAAGGTCTCATAACATATGTCTGAATAGCCTTTAACCTTGACACAGCCTTTAACCTTGACATTGCTTATCTCTGCAATGTTAAAAAGTCACAATAGGTTCCTTAAAATATGAATTTCCACATGTGCTTTCATCAGCTGAAAATAGCAAAGAAATAATGGACAGATCACTTTTATTCCTTTGGCTGTGGAGTTAAGATTTATCATCCCACTCCTCAACAGTAGTTCAGGGACTGCACTAAGAGCTCACTAGGAAAACTTGGATCAAATAACATAGCATCTGTAGTTTAGTAGTTCTCCAGGTGCTCTGTATGCACCTTGAGGTCTGAGATGCAGGGCTTTAGATTTTTGCCTTGGACCTGACACTCACTAGCTCTGTAAAATTGCATGAATTACTTAACTACTCCTCAATTACTTCATCCACCAGATAGGTTGGTTTTAAGAAGATAATGATGCAATGCATGCAACGAACTTAGTAGCTTAACACAGTATCCGATGAATAATAAGCACTCCAGTGGTAGCCTTCAGTTATTTTACATAATCTTCATCCAGTCTCCATCTGTAAAACAGGTTTTAAATCATTTCCAGGGGTCCCATCAAATCTGGCTGCAAGAGAAAATTTTCTGTTTATACTGCTTTTTACAAGTTAATAAAGTATATCACTGAATTAAAGCCTCAGTGTTCTCTGGAGTCATGTTTTCTGAGAAAACTCCAGGAAGCGTTAACCTGAATCTTGTTTAGGTAAATGTGCTCTGCGCAGATAGGAGCCCAGAGCGTTGTGTGTTTGTAGCCAGACTCATCATCTCTCACTCAGGCATTTTCTAATGAAGCCAAAGCACTGATCAATTTCAGGAGCTGCTGCTTAAGACAGAGCCGTTCAGGCTGCATCAGTTCTGTAGCCTGAAACAGCGTTTAACTAGGTCACAAAGGAATTCAGTGACAGGTGGGGAATCTCGGTATGTGGAGGCTAACAGTCAGGACGCTTGTTCTAAATGGCAGAAAATTGACTTTGAGAGGAATGAGATTAAAATGACCAAAAGGGCAGCAATTTCATGGACAAAACTGAAATGCAGTGATAAGATTTGCTGTGTAAATAATTTGCCTACCACAGAAAATGGCTCAAGATGGGCTCGGAGCACAAAGAGACTTCATCATGCCTCAGAATATAATTAAGAATTCAGGATACAAGGTAATTAGAGAAGCCATAACCTGAAGGCACACTGCTGAATTATTCTGATCATTTTTAACAATGAGAAAATTTAATTTTCTGCTCTTGTGGCATAGATTTTAAATTTCGATAATGTGGAGAGCAATGTTTATATACTACAGGCAGCAAATTAAATTATTTCTTTTGATTTTAATTTTCCAGTGACAAACAGGATCAAATGACTGAATTTAATTCATAGACATGATTGAGAGAAACATGCATGAATTGCATTTGAGTTTCCTGCCTTCCTTAACACCAAAGAGAACAAATAAATTACCTCCATATATAAAAGGAGTTGACCCTGAGTTGAATTAGGAATGAATTACACCTACTTTCCTTGCCAAGCACAGGTAAACATTTTCTTTTAGTTTTTAATTAGTATGCATAAAATTCAGTATTAAGAACTAAACTCATTTTCTGACGAGCTCAGCATTCACAGATGCAGATGTGCTAACATGAAAGAGGTTGCACAGGATTAAGATAGTTCCTCATCCTAAATGGCTGTTGTCCTTACATGAAGAGGAAAAGAGAGCGGACACAGGGCCATGTGACAGAGGACTTCGAGCCTGAAGTTCTGAGTCTGCCAGCCAAAACAACAGCAGGGATTGTTGGCAGCCACCACACACTGGAAGAGAGGCACAAAACAAGATTCCTCTCAGAACCCCAGAAGGAGCCAACTCTGCCAACTAGTAGTTTCCAAACTTGAGAGAAGAAATGTCTGTTAAAATTATACAGTTTCTGATATTTTGTTAGGAAAACTCTAGAAAATTAATAATACTTTCTGGCCAGGTTTGAGACATTCCTGTCTGGGTTTCTAATTTTCCTTCTAAGATACTGGGTTTTACAAACAATGTCTATCACTCTGAATTAGGAGGAAAAGAAATGATCACACTTAGAGGTACTCACCACTGTTTCCAGCACATACAAAGATTCTAGCTTCTCCCTGGCTCGGGAAGTCTAGAGGTAAGTCTGGAGATGTCCCCAGTAGAGATAGATAGCCCTGTTGGCCCCAGGTCAAAGGACTTTATCTGTGTTTCCTTACTGATTGACAAACAACAAGAATAATAGCTTGTTATGGGAAGAGGAAAAGAAGAGTTCTCTATTCTTCTACCTAATGACTCCTATGTTTATTTTCCACTATTAACATAGTCTTTGGTTTATTTGCAGTATTTTTCATAGTTATTATTTTAATACATTATTTTATGTGTTATTTTTCACTCGGTATATTTTAGTCATTTTTCTTACTTCTGTAAAATCAGTGTAGTTTTTAATGATTTGCCTTCATTACAATTATATTTGAGAGTCACAGATGAGGTCATGCAAGATGGAGCATCCAAGCTGGACAGCTGAAAGGAGTGAGAGATGAGAAAACCCTGTGATCTTCTGAAGGTGACATCGAAGAGGAAGACTGATCCTTTCCCCTGGACGTCCTCAGATCAGGGCCCTGACCACTGGGCACCTTTTGTTCAACAGTGAGAACCTGTGGCTGATGTAGACACTGCCAAGAAGCAGAACCTTGAGCTCAGAATGCAGCTCCCTGCTGGTCACAAGGAAAGAGCACTTTGCCAAACTTCCTACACTGTGTTCCAGACGCAACCTCCCCAGTTTTCCATGAAAATTTCCTTGCAATTTCTTTTGCTGGGCAATACTCTGAGATTTCACTTTTGAGGCAGCTGAAGGAAAGTTGGAGGTCTAAAATATCACCAAATTCATCCCGTAGTGTCCATTCTGGTCACATGAAGACTCGGGAGCCACCTGGCAATATTATTCCTTCCCTTGGAATATCACCAGA
The DNA here is from genome assembly GCA_004026965.1 of Petromus typicus. NCBI lineage: Eukaryota > Metazoa > Chordata > Mammalia > Rodentia > Petromuridae > Petromus > Petromus typicus. Next base: position 24,624 of record PVIR01003720.1, on the reverse strand, counting down.
TCACAGTCATATACTCTGTATTAAGCCAGAATGGGCAAATAAATAGAATGAGTAGGAGAAAGGCAGAAACACGCACAGAGAGATCCAGAGAAAGAGAGACAGAGAGATGGAGAGAAACAGAAATCGACAGAAACAGAGACACAGAGTTTAAGACATTGATTCAGTGGTCCTGGAGACATGGCAGGTAGACCAGCAGGCTGGAGATTCAGGGATGAATTAAAATGCCAGTCTACCTAGTGTCAGAGTTCGATTTTTGTTCAATTAAAGGCAGCATTGATTGGAGGAGACCCTTGATTGATTAAAGCCTTGATTGATTGATTCAAGCCCTCCAAGTTATTATGGAGGATAAATTACTTTACTCAAATTGCACCAATTCAAACACTAATCTCAGTCAAAAACATCTTCACCGAATAATATTTGATCAAAGATGTAGACAAGTTGATACATAAAGTTAATCATCATATTCTAAAGTGCAGGAAGCCACTCAGTAGCCCAGTAATAGGGACATGATTCAAAGTTTTCCAGTATTTTCATTTTACCTATAAAAAGTGATATATACAAGTTATAAATTAGAGGACAAGAAAGAAAACTAAAATATTTATTATCCTCAGTTAACTTCCCAGAGGCACCCCAAATATTTCAATACATATATTTTTAATCATTGCTGTGTATTAAATTTATTTTACAAGTATGGTATTCAACTGTACATGTTATACTGAAACTTAACTTTTGTCACTTCAGAGAAGTTGTTGAACATCTTCTCATAACCAGTACATTCTTTTGGCAGCTGTACATTATGCCACTGTGTGGCTACGTCCTAATTTATTCAATAGGCCCCTCATTGAAGTGCAGGGTACACTGTTTCCAGTTTGAAATCATAACAAACAGTATCACAATGGGTATAATTGAACATACTTAAGCAACCTTGTTTAAGTATATTGCAAACTAAAGTATCTAATAGTAAATTTTTGGATCAAAGGATATAATTTGAAATTTTATTAAATATTGCTAAATTAGTAAGTGCTTAAGAAATATTTGTATAATTGATTTAAAGAGACAAAGTTCTAAAGTCCAGATAGCACAGAAGGGAAGGGAAGAAAAATGGAAGGAGAAGAGAAAAAGTGAGATTAAGAAAGAGTGAGAATATATATTTTTTTCATCTTTATTGGTACATTAAATATACACATCATGATTGCACTCCATAATGGGGATTTGTACCAGTATAAGACACAACTTAATTCTCGTTTTTTCCCATAGCCCTACCCACCCTACCAACCCCCCATATATTTTGACTGCAATTTTTGCTCTTCTAGTACAGTAGATAGTTTATCACCCTGCTGGGGCTTGTGCAAACTTACTCTCATGAGGTGAGCTTCACAGAGGCAAAGTTCTGTTTTGTCATTAATGTAATTTAAGATTTTAAAACAGAGCCTGATCCAGAAAAGATGCTGCACAAAAATTTGCTCAATAAACAAATGAATGAAAGCAGAATCCATGGAGGTTAAGTGGAATAAGATACAAAAAGTAACTTGCACTTCCATTATGCACCACATACCTGGTGGCTTCTCTTACAACAAGAGATGTTAAATTCTGCTGTTAGTATTAGAATGGTGAATAAACCTTGGTTTGTTGCATCCAAAGCAAACACTTCCCACTGCCCCATATGGTTATGCCATTGGCTGAGACTGTACTATAAGTGGTACTGAGGGTCTAGGCTTGCTCCAAAATATATACAAGGGCAAGAGCAAGAAACTGACAGATCCACTTTTGGAATAAGCAAGGCAAAGGTATCCTGAAACCTCTGAGCACAGCCTCAGACTACATTTTTCATTCAGCCTCTGGTTGTTTGCTGTATGGCATGGAGGTGGGGAGGAAAAATATTTTCTTCTGTGAAATTTTTTATTACAGCAAGCAGACCAGTTTATATGATAACATTGAAAAAAGGTGGCATGAACATTGTGTAGCTTCTGCCACATATCCCATAACTGTGCCAATTACACCATTTTAGATAATTGTCTTGTAATTGCTGCTGTGATTTAAAATCTAATGTTATCCTCCAATTGTTCTGCTGTCTTTTCATGAATAATGCAATTGTCCCATGAGTCCTCTACAAGTTTCTCATTTAGATAGGGCCCGTATTTGAGTTATACACCATTGTCCTACACACTATTGTCTCACAAAACTAATGTGGCAGAGACAATACAGGAAATAATTAGGACTTGGCTAACCATGGGAAATGAGAATGTGAGCGAATAAGGTAGGAATTTTTCACTGGAAATTTCTAACCTTCAATTAGCCCATTGGCCCCTATTGATAGGGGGCAAATTTCTCCTTGAGAACTTAGTATGCTATTGGTGTGCTGGCCATACTTGTACTGTCTGATGTGGTGGAATTTTTCTTTTCAGAACAGAAGGAAAACAGATTTTCCCATAGGGTGATTTTCTCAGTTGTATCGTGTTGTCATCATTGAATGCAAACAGCTCTGTAAACATGAGCTGGTGTGTCTCCTTACAAGGCCAAAACACTGTCTATGTGAATGGGCAATGGCAGCCTGGATTTCTCTTTACCATATCTGGGATGTGGTTTAATATGACAAGAACAAAGCGATTTTATTCAGAAAAATGATAATAGACTCATCTGAGAATTTCAGTTTTGTCCCTACCCAAGGAAAGGGGCAATTCAGCCTCGTTGAGTCTTGCTCATTTATTTCTTTCAGTTACAGATGCTATATTATCACTGGACCCTCTCAGGTTTGTAAGAGCGTGGAAGTCTCCTGTCTATCCCTTGGCTGGCAGAACCCTCAGCTCAGGTCTAGCCATGGTGTTCATCCTACATGCAGTCCTGGGTTAAGCTCTGACAAAGTGTAAATCTTGCACTTTTCATTTAGAGCTCCCTGGCTCCTTTCAACCTAGAGCTCCCTGGCTCCTTTCTCCTCAATACTAAATCTAGAATCTCTCCCTTAACATTAAGGCCCTTCTATGAACTTCTAATCTGCTCATCTTTCCAAGTTGTAAGCCAGCCAAATGATTGCTCTCCAAGCCTTTCTATAGCCTTTTATGGAGGACAGTTTTCTACTTCTAGAATCAGTGTCCTCTCTCCTTCTTTCCTAGGCTTCTGAAGGTAGCCCTCTCACAGTGTTTCTTTCATCATGTCATGATCTTCTGTTTACCTATCTGTATCCTGTGCCACACAGAGCAAGACTGTGTTTACACAGCTCAACTACACGTGTCAGCAGTGAATATCTTATGAGGAGAGAATAAAGGGATGAATTGGAGTCTCTCCATCCTCCTGGCTTCATTTGGGTAGAGTAAGCAGATTGACCACTGTGTGTCTGAAGGATTGAGAGCCACAGGCTCCAGGCTGGAGTACTGAGTGGATGGGGCCAGTGAGCTGAAGCTCACTTTATACCAAGTTCCTTTCACATACGCACTGACAATCCCAGAGAGTCAGTTGCAAACTGTAATGCCTCCTACATTGACCTGAAGCTACAGGCACAGAGATTATTGGAAGGTAGGTTTTAGAGGCATCATGTCTGTATTACCAAACTCCATCAGAATACATGAGACTTTGGGGAAATATTTTTGATCTGAAGCATAACATTCTGCTCCTGGTCCCTAAGAACTTCATGCTCATTTCTAAAAGTTTTCAGAATTACAGCACTGCTCAAATGTTCAAGCCAAAAGTCTCCTCTGAGATTCAAGGCAAACTCAACTCTGAGTACCTATGAAAATCAAAAAGAAAGTTAAATACTTCCAATATACAGAATAAACACTCCCACTCCAAAAAGGGAGGGATACAACTAGACAGAAGTCAGACCAAAGAAAGACCAAAACCCAGTGCAAACAATAAATCCTGTAGTTCTGTGTCCAGCACTAGGAGGAGATTGCAGTGAGATCTGAACTCCTAAAGCCTTGCTCAGCCCCTCACAGTGGCCTTGCTGGTTGAAGGCCACATGGTTTCACTCTTAGGCTGGCTCCTCTCACTGCCTGTGATTTTCTTCAATAGGTTTTTCACGTTCTGGCCAACTCCAATTTTCTGTGGTCTCTACTGCATCTTCAGTTTCACTCTCACAGCTAACATTGTCCTCCCCTTACTCCATTAAAGCTAAATTTTAAGAGTCTGACAGGAACACACAGAAATCTGGGAGCCATAGTGTTTTCACTTGAGTCTGAAAGTTCGGTCAGCTCTGTAGCCAAAAGATATTAGGAACAAAGGCAACTGTAGGGGACTTCTCCCTACAGTTATCAGGCTTCTCCCAGATAAGACGTGAGGATTCTGACCTGTGATTCATGACTGAAGAGAGAAAAAGCTGCCAGGAAAATACATCTGGCTTCTGGTAAAAGGAGTGGCTCTCTTAGAGACAACATGGCCTCTCAGAGAAGACAGCACCCAGGAAATTCTGGTGGTGTGTCTACAAGTGACATGTGGCTTCCACAATAAACACGAGAGGCGGGTTTGTTTAAATTTTGAAGCATAGTACCTGGAAATACACTTGAGGTGGTCATCTGGCATTTAAAAGAATAATCTGAGGCCCTACATTTTAGGGACTATAACCACAAACCTTAGACAAGTACAACTTTATTTATCAGCAGTCACCACCAGTTTAATCTTCATAAAGTGTATTAAAAATGACATTTTTTAGTGAAATGCATAGAATTCAATACATGTGGACTGACTAGAACTACGGTACAGGCTTATCCCTGGATGAACAGATGAGACTAATACGCTCCACCCTTTTAATCAGCAGCCATGCCTTCGGATTTCTTTTTATTGAGTCAGTTCCAAAAGACTGTCTTCTGCCATCAGGCCATGGAAGCTTACCACCAGGACCTTGTCACACTTGCATGGGAGACTGAAGAGACAGATTGCAGAGACTTTATCAAATTATACAACAGATAAGACTTTCGTGACTTCTAATAAAAGTATCTGTGGTAGCTTGTTACTTCTCTCAAATTGCTGAGACAGAATACCTGACACCCACAGTTAAAGAAGAAAGGGTTTATTTACCTTATAGTTAATAGAGGTTTCAGTCCATAAGGGCTGTTTCCAAGGCAGGGTGGCAGAGGCACCACAGTTCATGATGGCAGAAGCAGCAAACACATGAGAGTTTAACAGTCTTTCTGCCCCTTTTATCATATTTAAACTACTAGATTAGGGCAGTGCTGAACACGTCACTCATGTGCAGTGGTTTAGTAATTACGTGCTTAATCCTAGTATCACACGCTCTCGATTCACCCACCTATGACCACATGAGGCCTTGGGAGGACATCTAGACCCAAACCATAACACGTGGTGAGCCATGCATGATGACAAATGCTTATAATCCTAGCATTCTGGAAGCTTGAACAGAAAAACTCTAAGTTCAAGACCAGCCTGAGCAACTTAGTGACTTAGAGAGATCTTCTTTCAAACTCAAAATTAAAAAAAAAAAGCTAGACATGTAACTCAGTGCCAAGTTTCTGTGCTCAATCCCTAGCCACGTACTCCCCTACAGAGTACGTGTAGGAAGTTCAGCGGTTTGCTTAATTTCAGAGCCTGTTGAAGGTTTGTTCTTCTTTTGTAGGGAGAGGGAGGTAGATCTAACAAGTGCAGGTGTCCAGTACCTTCCCAAAGCGGAAACTAATAATTGTGGCTCAGATGATTTATGTTCATTCACAATATTGTGCTGAAGAATAAATGAGGCCCTGGCCCAGCATGTATAGCGCCCACAGTCCATGAGAGGATAACAATAGTCTTCCTCATATAAAAAGTCAGAGCTTCGAATAAGTAAGATGTTTTATTATAGCAACAGTTTATTACAAACCTTCAGCCCTTTCTGGCAGCCTTTCTCGAGGTGCTATGCAAAAATGCTCATAGAGTTTCTTCTGAGACAAGTCCCCGATTTCCAACAACATTTTCTGTTACATTAATTCTGACAAATGTTTCTGAATTCCCATATAGAATATGGCTCTTGGAGGATTAATGATATTTTAAGTTTTCTTTCAAATTTAACTTTTAAGTCATCATTAAGAAGCAAATACTAAAACCACAATAATTCTAAAGAATCAAGTGTAAGCTGGCATTCAAGGGTTCATTTATTTTAGCAAATATATAATGACATTCATTCATCATTCAACAACTATTTATTGAGTGCATATTAGAAATTCAGGCATTGCTACTGTAGGTGTTTAATTCTTCAATCATTTTAAGCAAAGTTGTAGTTGTGATTTATAGAAATCTAAATAAAATGTTCCAGTTTTTAAAAAAAATCTAGGTGTTTTGTATAGGTCTCAGGAAGAAGACAAGTAATCTGCATACTATCCCTGCTACAGCTTCTATGTCTTCCTGGCTCCCTGTCTAGTCTGGGTGGCCTTTGATGACACTGACAGGCTTGAGGTACCCCAAAGCTTAGTCTAGGTCCCTGTAGGCACTGATCTGTGCTGACTACAGCTGAAATTTGACAGACTTCCCAGCCTCTGAGACAGGTGAGCCTCTTGATGCTAGCCTGGTGACAGCTCTGTATGTCATCCTGTTATCATTTCCAGGTTTGGGCTGGATCTCAGGTTTTTTCCAGGAGATTTTCACTTGAGAGAGAGCCAGTATGACAGGGAGGGGAAAGTAATGTTATTGATCAGGGAGAAAACTAAACCACTCTGCTCCTAGTCTAACCCTTGGACATCAAAATCTCAGGAATGAACAGGAAGTAAGAACATTCCCAATATGTCTCAGAAAATATTCCAAAAATCCTGTGGGAATTGATTCATTTTAATAGCCAGAATTCTTGGTATGAGGCTTGATAGCTGTTCCAGTGGGAAACTGATCAAAATTGCACAATTGATTGATTTTCCTTCCCTCTGTTGGGTCTATGTGCATGTGCTACAACTTCTGGCAGGTGTTTAAGAAAAAATGATACCACTGCCATATTGAATTATTCCACTGTTTATGTCAGCTTTGACCTCACCCATAAACTCCAGGCCATTTCTAAATCTCTCAACAACCTCACCAGTAGGCATTTGGTCCCTACTTGTCATCAGAGGCTCCACCTTTCTTTACTCAACCCAAAAACCTAAGCAACACCCTTGACTTGGTTAGCCCCCCTATTCAGTCTTTAGAAATCACTGTCACTTCTACCCACATAATATATTCATATTATATTCAAACCATTTCTCGTCATTTAACTCAGCTTACCACTATGATCCAAGTTTCTAATGCCATGGATTATCACAGTAGTCTCCACTGGTCTCCAAACTTTCCACGTTGCTTATCTTTCATCTCCACCATTTCATTCCCTCATACATAACCATTTCTGATATTTTCCTTATATTTCCAACTACTAAATAAGCCCATGAGTCAGAACAGCTTCTGGCACATGGTAAGTACCAATATTTAATAGGAAAGTGGCTAAAGAACACACTATAAACAAACCCTCAGCATCTATGGGATGAGCATATAATTTAGTTTATTAAGCTCCATAAGGAGTTGCTACATTCATTAGTGGAAAGAAAAAATAACTCGGGTACAAATGCTACAGAACTCCCTGTGCTCCTTGCCCTCTAAGCACTTTAACCTAACAGGCTGAGCATGCTGGGTACCAGTTCCTGAGCTCAAGCTTTGAAGTGAATTATGTAGAGTCCCCACACCTCTCTATTATCTGAGTGATCTCTGGGGTTCTGAAAGACAGAGCACCAGGAATGACGCAGCAAGTTTGAACTATCCTTTGGCACCACTGGAATCCCTTCTCTTTTATGTCCTTATAGGTATGCTTTTCATATCTTAGAACCATTTAGATGCCTTGTAGTGAGGACTACAGGTCAAGAAAGGAAGGCCATGCACAAAAAGTGGGCTACAACTCAGGCTGAGAACAAGGTGGAGGATTATTTTTACAGCCCAGAAATGACTAGGCATTTATGTAATTGTAGTTTCTTCATCATACTGAAAATTAACTGATCTTCTAGATGACTGGTAACTAAAGCCCTATGTGAATCCGTAGAGCTGCTAGAGTCCACCCTTGACCCAGGTTTCCACTACATCCATAGACTGAGTCTGCACAAGAGCTCAAGAACATTGCAGAGGCAACAAACAAAGCCAAATGACGGGGAGTTCGATGGGGGATTTTAAAGAAGATTGACAGGGAAAGGAGATGAAGAAAGAAATTAGGATGTATTATGTACATGTACAAACTCTACACATGGTGTGTAAATATGTTGGACAAGGTTGTATTAATAATAAAAATGAAATATTAAAAGATTTGGCAAAAAGAAGAGTGATTGTTATGGTCACTGGGAGGAGATGAAGATATTAGGCTTTAAAAATGTGAGGAAGCAAGAAAGGACTGTCACCCCGAACTTCCAGAGAGAGCAGAGCTCTGAAAACTCTTGGATTGAGATGCCTGACCTCCAGAACCCTATACCATGAAGACAAGTTGTCTGTTTACTGCTATGACCCCCAAATCAAGGAATCTATCTATGTAGTTGATCAATTTCTTGTAAGAACAGTCCCCAAACAATTCATGTTTTCTACCTTGTAAGAACCTTTAGTATCTTACAAATAGGCAAAAGGAGCAGAAACCCTCAGCATTTTCTCCTCCTAACACTTTCGATTTATGCCCACATTCGAAACTTATTTTTCAGTTTAGCTTGAACCTTTGATCTTTTTCCCAAAAGCTCTTTTTTGGACATTTTCAAGCTTGAAAAATCCTGAAGATGATTAAGTCTATTGATTTGAGAATAATTAATATCTCAGAAAAAATTTTTAGCTTTATCTATTATCATATCACATTAAAAACAAACTCTTCAAATAAATGTTTTCATAAGTTTTCCAGGGCCAAGAAATTTTGAAATAAAGATATAACTACAAAAATAATAAGACTGTTTTACTTATTTTAAAAAAGATAAAAGTTTAACAAGCAGTATGGAGAAGAGCTAAAAATGTTAGTTAAGCCAGGCAAATAGACCTATTTAACAAAGTGACATTGCAGACACATTTTTCACATCTCTGATAGGTATAAAACCTTTTTTGTTTGCTTTGGTTTTATTTTGTTTTGTTTTGCTTTTGTTTTGGTTTGTTTTGTTTTGCTTTGCTTTGTTTGGGGAAAGTTTAGAATATGGGCCAGACTGAGGCATGTAGATTATCTTTTCTCTGATTCTTCTATTAATCAAGTTTCTCTTACCTTAATTTATAAAACACAGTTTTTCCAGCAGTAAAATTATTGGACTGACATCCCTGGGATATGTGTGAATGAGCAGGGAAGCTGACTTCACTGACTGGCTGCCTAGATGCCACAAGTCTCAGTTTGGACATGTGCAGACACAAGAAATCAAGTCCTGAAGAGGGAAGAGTTATTTCTTTGCAACAAATATTTATAAAGTTTCATTCACCTAGGGGTCTTAGAGCATAATGGAAAAGGTGATATTCTTGTATCAACAATGTGGGGGCAAAGTATCCATGTTACATTTGAAGCTAAAGCCATAGTACTGGAGGAAACAAGGGGCTTAAATTTGTGATTTTTCTTTGTAAAACCCTTGTTTTTGGGATTTAGCTCAGTGGTTCCGGCACCAGCCTTGCAAGCACAAGGGCCTGGGTTCAGTCCCTCAGTAACCATATACAATACTGGGTGTGGAGACTCACCCCAGCAGCCACCAGTACCACATACCACAGTGCCGGGCATGGTGGCTCACACCTGTAATCCCAGCACTCAGGAGGCAGAGGCAGGAGGATTGCTGTGATGTGAGTTTGAAGCTGAGCTCAGGGCCAGCCTGAACAACTATAAAGTGAGACCCTGTCTTAAAAAAAATTATTTTTTAAATAAAAAAATAAAACCTTGCCTTGGGATCAGAAACCATGAAAGAGGTCCTTTATGTTCAAAAATTTGACAACTTCAGGGTGCCACAGCTGTGGGGCAAGTCTGGTCAAGCCTTGCTAAAACAGAAAGTTCATTCATTCAGCAAATGAACGCAGGACTTTCTGCGTGTCACCAAATCCCTGCCCCAATCCTGTGGCCTCTGTTTTACAGATGGCCAGAGAACTGAAGTGTAGGCAACAGAACCAGAATTTTAACCAAAATAATGTCCCCTTCTGAAGATCACACTCTTACCTCAGCCAGGATATGCCACCTCTTTAGTAAACTCCCAGCCTCCAACCTCTCTAATACAGCACTTTTATCTCAGACACGGAAATTGAAATGCAGACAAGTCAGATGCAAAGTAATTATGATATACATAATCATATATGTCAGGAGCTAGGAAAGAAGGACCTCACATCTAGGAAACCACAGGGGATTATTATGTGTTATGTGTGTCTAGGGAGACACACATAGGCCCACGAGGCAGGCTAAGTATTATAAGAGACACACACACACACACACACACACACACACACACACACACACACTCACACACACACACACACACAGTGGGAGCGTGAGCCCCAGTGGATCATGCTGACTGATTGACCTGAAGCGCTCTCCCCAGAGCAGCCATCCACAAAGGAAGCCCCATAAGATATACACAATTAGTTTTTCCTCTGGTGTTCTGGAGTCACCATTCTTTTCTTCTAGGACTGCAGAGTTAATTTTAAGTTGCCCAGTCATTGCCTACTTTGAATTAGAGAATATACAGGAAGTATATATTTAAAAGTAAGTGGGCTCTAAACTTCAGCAGAGAGGTGAGCAAAACAGAAGATGGAGACTAAATGTGTGAAGGTCACTAGTCCCAGTGTTTGCTCAGGGAAGCATCTCAGGGTGACAAAAGGGATCCTCTCCATGTGTGAGTCTACAGGGAAGGAGAATAGATGAGGTGAAAGATGCTACAGCCACAAGGAAGCTGGATTGACCCAAGATTTGTCTTGCAAGGTCTCAGCAGTCAAGAGAGGGTGTTGGTAGAGAATAGTCTATTCATTCCTGGTGCACTGAGTCAGTACAAGTTTTTAATTTTTAGTTGTGTAGTTATAAAGCATGTAATTTTTAGTTGTGTAGTTATGAAGGGGATCAAATTTTAGATACAGTCCATATTTTTGAACACTTTTCCTTCCTTAAGTTGCAGAAATGTGAGTTGGGGTTCTGGCTCTTTCGCATCTCTCTGTGACTGGGGGTAAGCAGTTGCAAGCTCTTCAGCTGTAGTGTAAACCTGCCAGCCATTCTGGCTCCTCTACCAGCCCTTGGAGAATCAGACAATAATTTGGAAGGAAAAGCATAGGGTCCACAAGAAATTCAAAAAACAACTATACTTACAGTAGAGGTTGGAAGTCCTAAACCTAACTCTGCAGTGCTGGGTTAAAAAGTAGATGTCATCTCTGGAAGAAAAAGAAGTTATGTAAATATTATCGGGAGCCTCCTGATCATTGAGCTCCAGGATGATGACTGCTCCCTTCATTGCTGTCAGCACGGGCCCTTCACAGTATTTGGAGAGTAGACATCCGGCTCCTGAAGGACAGAATGAAATGCTCAGAATGTTTATTTGATAATAATTAAGCACTTTATAGATTTGAACTCACATTGTTAGCCTATGCACACATGCATACGTTGTGAATGTCTTGGTTTACTGCAGAAATAATTTTACTTAATATAATGGGAGGTTGTAGACCAAGAAACCGTTGGAAGGGAAAAAAAGTAGAAGATAAAAGAGCTCCTTGTACATCAGGTGAATAACTAAAATGTCCTGAGTAATCTCAGATTGCATTATATTGTGTTTGTAATTTAACCGTTATTTGCCATTTATGGATAACACATATACTCGCAAATTGTTTTACAATCATTTTTATAGCTTCTCTGTGAGAGATAATTAAAGCAAAACCATTTTAAATAAAGCTACTCAAAGGGACAAAGTTGTTGTGCCAATAATGTGCTATATAAATGCAAATTATCAGGATTTGTACTATAATGAAATCTGGTTTTATCATTTTTCATGAGGCCAATATGTAAATATTACAATAGTTTGTGACTTAGAGAGCATTTTCTCCCTAAAAAGTAAACATGCTTGGTCATGTATTATTTACCAGATCTTCCCACTTATTCACTTGCTAATCCTTTCATTCAGATTCTACAACAATGTCCAGCTCAAAACAGGTACCCTGTGTCTGACAAGTGAAGGAAAGGAAGGGGTGTCATTTAACCAAGTCCAGAATCGTCATCAGTAGCCCTGAGGCCGAGCATGAGGGCTGTCCAGGAGGAGGGGAAGGTGATGAAGTAGAAAAGGTCACAGCGTCTGGGGAAGCGCCCAGGGATTCAAGTGACTTGGCAAAAATAGGAGCCAAAGAACAGATGCAAAAGGCATGGATTAAAGGGATAAAAGCTCGGGCAGGAGACCTAAGGCTGTCACCAGCATGTAGACAAATCTGTGTGACAAAGGAAGAACCATTTGGCAACAGGTGGGAAGCAGAAAACCACCAGAGGGACAGTGCAAGGTGACCTTCTCAAGGTGTAAGCAGGCATTGGGTGGTGAAGACAACCACCAAGAGTGGAAACTCAGAATGTTTCCTTCTGTAGGACAACTGTGACTTCTGAATGACTATCTGAGAATTCAGGCAACTGTTTTATGGATTGGAAGTTATTATTCTGAGAACATTTGTGGTTTGTACAGTGCTTCAAGAAAGCTATTATCAAATCTTTTGTTATCTTATTTGGAATTATTGGGGATAGCACAAGTTAGAAGTGTAGCTTGGGACACATCCACAGAACCCCGGGGGAAAGTGAGTTGTTCTTTTGGGGTTAGCCATTTTTTCTCATTTTTAAAATTTTCTTTGCTTTGTTTCAACAAATATGTTAAATGTATAGCATGTGTTAGGAACTTTTACATTACACTAGTATAACAAACTGTGTTTATGAGTAAGTGGCAATTATGTTGCGCACATATTTTATTTAATTTTATTGTCTAACAACTCTGTGAAATACAGTTTTGTAAGTTTGAAAGTGGAAGATTTGTATACATTGAAAAGAAAAGGAAAATTGATATTATTTAACTGCCTGTTAATATGCAAAAGTATTTATCATTTTTACTATTATAAGCAATGCCACAGAAGCTAATATTTAAATAAACATCTCATTTATTATTCAAAAATATCCCCAAATTTAATTAACATGGACATTGCCTGAAACTGTACCATATTCCATGAATGATTTCTCCATGTATGAGGAATAAGTACATATTAATCTCATACTGAACTGACTCTGGAAATGGCCCACATTCAGGGGAGAACTTAGACAGTTATAAAAAACTTATACAAATACTTTGAGTGGTGCCATCACCCTGAATCTGCATCTAGCCCTTCTTTTTCTCTCCCATGCTGCCTCACACAATCTCCAATACTGACTTGGTTTGAGTACAACACTCCTGGAGTTTCTGCTGCTGATCTTAAACCCTGAGAGTGGAATTAAGCTCTGGGATTTGGACCCTCCTATTCTAATCAGGGAAATCCACTTGGATGAAACTACAGCATCTGCAGAAAATAAAATTCTCAATAATTAAAGGTTATAGTGTAGGAGAAATGAACCTTTAGGAACTAAGATTTATCTTCCTATTTGGGACTGTCAGTGGCATGATCAATAAAAGAAAATCCAATAACTTTCTTTACCATGAGATTCTTGTCTCTGCATTCTCACAAACCTATAAAAAGAAATTGAATGTGAAAATTGGACAAAATACCTTTCCTGAAAGACATTAGTTATCCCAATAAATAAACTTCATATTTAATTGATTACTATTTTTCTCTTGTTGCAAAGGCAACTTAGCGTGGACACATGTGGTCCTCACATCCATAAATCCCTAGGTTCACTTCTGTACACAGCATCCTGCACACAGGAGTAGGATGCTCTTGCTTGCCTATCGTATGCACAGCTCACCCTCCACTCCGTGGATATGCCAAGACCTGGAGGTGCTCATCGTGATGGTTCCTCACAGCACCAGGAAAGAGGCTCCCAGCTCTATTGCAAAAAGAATATGAGTATCCTGAATACACAGAGGTACACACCCTTGGAGAGACGATTCCCCTTGGACCTATAGACTCTTATCCCATGAGAAGAACCACAGTGGAAAGAAGGCAGCAGTGGGATCCAAGCATCAGGTTTCGGGTTTCTGTCTAAGGGAGCACCACTCACTGCACCTCTTCTTTGTGTTTGCATTTCGCTGTATATTGAATGGGGAGGGTTGTTTGGCAGGTGCAGATGGTGGTGGAAAAATAAAAAGGAAGGTCAAGAGTGACTCAGAGGAGATGAGTAGGCTGCACCTGCAGATGAGCCCAAGGCAACTGATGTCACTAGAGAAGATAGTATCACTTAAGGGATATTTAACTATCACCAGAGAGAAGAGTCCAGCTGATCCCTGTGAGGTTCCAGTGTTCTGGTTTCCATGGCTCCCATCACCCTGCCCAAGCCACCATCTTTTCTGTTCCCCACATAGTAGTCAGAGTGATCCTTGCAGAATGTTTATCAAATCATGTCTCTCCTCATCTCAAAACTCTCCACCAGCTTCCAGCTCACTTGAAGCAAAATCTAGAGTCCTCAGCATGGACCACACTCTCCTTCCCTATGTACCAGTCAGCTTTCATCAGACATAACAATATATTCATATAAGGATTTACAAGATAGGCTTACAACACTCCCCACAGAGTATAAAAGCACTGTGCATGCACTGAAGATCTGAAGGAGCAGTCAAGGCCTGGAGCTCACTGTAGTGTCCAGTGAGAATCTGTACCAAAGGAGTCTGCTCTGGAATCCAAGAGACAATATCCAAGGTAACAGTGAAGACTGGAGATTCTCTGAAGAAACAGAGGTGAGCTTTCCTGTTTTATTTCCCTGTTATTCCATTGAGGTTACCATCTTATCATACCCAGGGTGGGTCTTCTGTCTCCAGTAAATCCTCTCAGCCACACCCGAATTATGCTGATCCTGTCTAGCTGGGCATCTCTTACTCAGTCTGATCCAATCTGTTAACTGTCACACCCCAAGGCTCCTTGGATCTCCTTGCTGACTGCTTAGTCTGTTATCCTTGCATCAGAGAACCTGCACTACATACTCCTGCTTTGCTATTGTGTGGTTTGCTTCACTAGCTCCACATCATCTTCTTAGAGAAGCAACCTTAATGTCCTCTGAGTCCCATTCATATCTTCTTGCTAAACTGTGACCTTCATGAGAGCAGAATTTTACCTTTCTTTTTTCCTTTTCTTTTTTTAGAGTTTTTGAGACAGAGTCTCACTTTGAAGTTCAGGCTGGCCCTGAGCTCAGCCTCAAATTCACAGCAATCCTCCTGCCTCTGCCTCCCAAGTGCTGAGATTACAAGATCCTTGTACAATGCTGACTAGGAGGAGCCAGTGGAAAGGGAAATGTAGGAAATTTAGGAGAGATCAAGAAAAATCAACACAGTGTACAAAATTTATATTGTTAGCTTTATCCCGTCCCCCACCCTTTAAAGCTTTCCTAAGGCAGATAAGGCTGCGTGGAATCCTAGGGATTCCTGGGGAGAGGACCCTTCTCCCAGGGAAAAGCAAGGTTAAAGAGGTCAGTGCAATGGTGATGATCTGTACAAGTGCCTGACATTTCCTCTGGTGATTTCTGTTTCCTTACTGTAATAGGAAGGAGGTCATGGGTTGAAAGAAAGACAGAAGGGAGGTTTGGAGGTCTACAAGGGAAAAAAGACTTGAAATTTTGGATACAGAATGTTATTGCAGTGTGGTGGCACACATCTGTAATCCAGCTTCTGGGAAGCTGAGGCAGGAGGATCACTGCAAATTTAAGGCTAACCTGGGCTATACAGTGAGCTCAAGGCCAGCCCGAAATATATAAGATCCTTTGTAGTTAACTGCTCAGCACAAGTGTATATTTCTTCAAACAAATAGCAAAAAACAAACAAACAAAAAAACACCCCTCCAGAATGGTAGAGGTAGTGTTAATAGCTAGTATGGGTGATATCATGATATCATAAGGAATATATATTTTTAGTTTCAACCTCCCTTAAAATCCTTAGAATCTCTAAAAGGATGTGTCTTTTTGTATGGTAGTAAGATGTATTGTTGAGGCTTCTGCACCTTCCAATGGGCTGATTTTTAGGAAAATCAACCACATAATTACAGAATTGGCACTTCCAACCTCCAGGGGAAAATGTGGGACTAAAGTTAGAATTGATCATTAATGACCAATGATTTAATTACATCTACCTAATGGTACCTTCATAAAACCTCAAAGGACAGGGTTCAGAAATCAGGATTTCAATATGCTGGACACATACAAGTTGCTGGTGGGTGGTGCTCCCCGAGAAGAAACAGGATTTGTGCACCCTCCTACATACCTTCCCCTACGTACCTCTCCACCTGGCTAACCACTTGTACCCATTGTTATATTTTTGTAAAATTCTTTGCAGTTAACTGGTCAGCAGAAGTATATATTTCCTTAAGGTCTGTAAATCATTCTTGAAAATAGTTGAAATCAAGGACAAGGTCACGGAAACCTGCAACTCACTGTCACTCAGTCAGGACTTGAAAGTGATATATGAAGTAGGAAACATCTTGTAGGACTAAAATCTTAATCTATGGAGCTTGCACTAACTGTACATTAGAGTCAGATTAAATTGTAAGACTTCATTTGATATCCATAAAGAATTGATATGGAAAAACTGCATCTCTGTCAGAAAAAGTTAAGTAATAGAGAAAAATAGTTTATTTTTTCTGTTTGGTGGGGAACATGCTTAGTAGAGCACAAATAAAGAAGTCTCTGGTTATTAAACAGACTATATTAAAAGAAATAAATGTAGATCAAGAGTTTAAGCTCTGTGGACCTCAATTTCCTATGTATTTGAAGAAAATAATCTATAATCTCTTTCAGTTTTTGCATTCTAAAACTCTATTAGACCCATGTAGCTACCAAAATAATGATATCTCTCTACACTATCTTAAATTAATTGAAAATTTCTTAAAGTCCTAGAGAGAAATTTCATTAGAGTCATGGGACACAGAGTTTTTATCTATTATCCAATCTCTCCAGGAAGCGATAATGCATTATTTCACGAACTGGAAGTAATTAGCCTCAAATCTTTGCTGTTTATTCTCAGGAATACTATGTGGACATTGCCCTCCATGGGTCTGCTCTAAGCATTTAAAGCTTTCAGTGAAAGATAAATTACTATGAGGTATAAGACATATGCAGCCTTCATTGCTAGGTGAGACATGGTGAAAAAGCAATGAGACTTAGAGTAAAATAATCAGTGTTCAAATCCTAGATCTTCTAATTAAGGAAAAGAAATCATGCTGGTGAAAGGAAACCTCTAAATTTATGCTTCTCTAAAAAAAGACAAAAATAGCCCAGCCAACCACATACAGATAGATACTTACTAGAATCTAAATACTCTTATGTAACAGCCACTGTTGTTATTGTTTTACACCATGGCATTTTATCTTGACACTCCTTAGAGGATATTACATTTATCATTATTTGATGGAAAAAAAAAAACTAAGAAGGAAAGATGTTAAGTAATCTGCCTGAAGCCATTCAGCTGGGGAAAATTGAGCCACCCTATCTGTACTGTTGGTATTTTTATTACCTATGCAACTACCACCAAGCTTTAGAGCCACTTCACAAGGCCATGATCCTCATAAATGTCCATATTAAAGGTGCACTATTACTTAATTGTGACATTGTTATCTCACCTCTTTCTGAAGGTGAAAATACTCTTCTCAAAACCACAGAGCCATTCTGCAGCAGAGCTGGGCATAAATCAGGATTTTCTTCCCAAGCCTGCTCTCATCCTACCACACCAAGAAGACCTATCAAAATCACAAACCATGTGGAAAATCCTTCGTAGTTCATAACATGCTGTGCCAAAAGTAGTATCACCACTCTCAGTGCTGCTGTGAAAACCTTTGTGCTGTTTTTACAGATTAAAAAAATTGATGGATGCAGTTGGATAAAAACATTAACCTCTAAAACTTGGTCATTTGGACAGCATGGTCTAAATCAATAAAGGGCATTTACTTTGGTTAAAAATAAATGGTTTATTCAAAGCTTATTTCATCTCTTTCTGGACCCAAACTCCTCCTCCCCCATGGAAATGAAACTGGACCTGGACATCCTGGTGCCAGCATTTGCATATTCCATCCATTCTGGGCTGAAGAGAAGTGAGGGTGGCAGTTTGTGTTTTAGGCATGAGGAAGTTTGAAGAAGTCATTTGTCTCTAAAGGAAAAAAATCTAACTTTTATGTGCCAATTTGTCATTCCAGTTGTGTGGTAACAGCTGAATGGACCAATAACTGTCCAGGTTCTTGTGCACCATGAGGAAAGAGCCAGCAGTGGACAGCCAAGAGTAATCAAAAAGAGCTACGTTTACTCCCACTCACAGGAAAGGTAGCAGCAGCAAGAGGAAAAAGAGAAAAGAGAGCTAACAACTGCAGCTTTCAGAATGTAAAGTTCAAACCACTCTACTTTTGGTGCTTCCCAAAGAATCTCTTACTGATGCTATTGTTATACTATTGTTTTCTCTCTTAGGATAATGGAACATGAATAGCTGTTTACAATGAAAGTGAAGGGAGTGATTCTCTTAGCTCTGTTCCTACACATACTTTTCCTCTAACATATGGCCCTTTGGGACACATTCCAGATGCAAGTTGCAATATTCTGCCACTAATACCCAAAGAGCCATGTCTTCTCTCAATGCAAAATGCACTTTTTTTCTGTCTCTAGAGTTCCAGACTCAGCTATTTCATCATTGCTCAAAAATTTAAGTCTGAATCTCCCGGGGGATTCAAGGGAAATTTAGCTGTGAGTCCCTATAAAATTTAAAATAGAAATTTACATGCTTCTAAACTACAGTGGTGGGACAGACAGGCCAGAGATAAACTATTCTAAAAGGAAGGGGCAAAGGAATGGAAAGGAAGAGTCACACCAAGGTAAAATTAAAACCCAACAAGGCAAACATTAAATCTAATCGACATGCCCAGCATTCAGTGGGTAGACTTGGGCATCCTCACCCTGCTGTCTTGTACTCTGCTACTTGACTACCCTCTCAGGTTGGCTCTGCCTGATGTGTACAGCACCCTCTGGCAGATATGGCTCATGGCTGGCACCTCTACCTTCCTGGGCTATCTGTTAGTTTTAGCTTCACTATCGTGGCAGTTTCATTGCTTCATTGAGGGCTGCTTGGAGGGACAGTAACCTAGCAACACATTGCCTGTCCTCCCAGGTTTTTCTGTAGAATCTCAGTGCAAGTCAATATGACCCCGGTTCTGTGTGCTTACAAATCTAGCATCATGTAAATATCAACCAGCTCTGCTACCAGTACAAGCTGTGCCTTGACCTTCTTCGTCATGGCTGCATAGTCTCTAGTCCTTCTGTCACTAGCTGAATGGAGGGAAAGAACACCCAGGAAAATGATTCTCAAGGACAGGATTTCCTTAAACTACTCTATCTGGAAAGCTTAGAAACAAATGTGCATTTCTCTACCTTTAAGCCTTTGATGGGAGATGTGGGCATCTTCCAGATTCTTCAAATGCCCTCAAAGCATCCTTCCTATTGTTCTCATGCAAAGGACTTGCTTTCTTCTTATCAACACTAACAACTGCACACTACTTGCCTGAGATTTGATACTCATTTTCTTTCCAAGCTGCAAATTTTTCAAGTATTTCTACTTGGATCCTTTTTGGTTTTGACTGTGACTGTAATTGTGGCTATCCAGTAATACCTACACCATTGCCTGAGGACTTTGCTGGTTTAAAACTTCCTCTGTGATCGAATTTTCCTGGTTGTGATGGAGGAGATTACACATAGCTCACCTAGTTGGAGTGGTGAAAGACCATGCAAGAGAAAAGTCTTAGTTTACAGCAAATGTAGTTTATTGCTGGATAGCAAGGATGACCCCCCCACACACCAAAGAGAGGGCCAGGTCACTCACAAAAGAATGCAAAATGAGTCTGCGTCTTTGTCTCCTTCTCCTTATTTTCCCACGCTTCCCACCCTCTTCTTGCATATGTATGAATGAAGAGGAGAATTTATCTGTTTGGGTCTCCTTAATTTTCCCACACTTCCTGCCTTTAGGGATTTTCCTGCCTTTCTCTTGCATATGAATGAAATGAAAAATTTCTTTGTCTCCAGGGTGAAAAATTTCACTCTGTTGCATAGGCTTCCTGGGGACCCCCAACCACTCCTCTATGTCTGCCTACACTTCTTTCAGATAAACTAGTGTATCACCCTTAACCCCAGCCTTCCATAAAGTCTGAGGGCACAAACAAAACAGCCAAACTTTTTGCCACAGTATAACAAGAGTAACCTCTATTCCTGATTACTATCAATCCTGATTTCTATTAGAAAGTTCAACAGCCAAGCCTTTACCATCCTATACAGTACTCTGGTATTCAGAGTCCCTCAGGCATTATAGGCCTTTTCTAGTTTGCTTCTCCAAACATATTCATATTTCTCCAGTAAACTAACTCCAAAAGCTTCTCCCAGACAAGCCAGCAGTCCTGGTATCAATTTTCAGTCCCAGTTTTTTAGACACCCTTTAATCTAGCCAAGTTGATATCCAAATTACTATAAAATCTAAGGTGATAAATATACCAGTTACCCTGATGCGATCACTATATATGTTGTATATATGTACAGTTACCATTTCATTAATACACAGTAAATATACATGCTTATGAGCTCCAATGTTACATGCATACATATATATTTATACATATACATATGGGCCTTAGTGACTTCACTTGCAAAAGAAAGAACCTGTAGAGTTAGTAAGGTTAAGCTAGTAAGGTCAAGCTATAAGCAAATGCAAACATGTGGTGCTCGGTATCTGAGAATGTAAACATCCTAACAGCAGGATCTTTCTGTGAATTACTTAAAACAATGTAAGGCACACAATGGGTATTCAGTTACTATTTGTTAAATAAATGAATTATCTCCTCTCACCCTCAAGCCCCTGCAGAATCAGAAAAGGACAGGACATGTCGACAGGGTATCTGGGCTGAATGACCATCTGATTGGCTTTTGTCTCCATCCCTACCAGCGTTAGCCCCCCACCCCTCCGGCAACAGCTGGGCACCCACAGGTGATCTTGTAAAAAAGGGCGAAGGTGGCTTGCAGGGATGGATGTGACCTCAGTGTGCGGGTCATAGCAGTACTTACACTCTAAATACTCACACACAGGTCAATGGCAAGTGAAGGTACACAGGGCACTTCCATCTCCTGGGTGTTTTTGTGCTGGTGAAGTTGCCAACTGCTACCTGCCTGGGTATACGATTAAGACAGCACAGAACAAGGGGATGAGCGGTGAGAGTGTCTTACTGGTGTGTGTGTGTGTGTGTGTGTGTGTGTGTGTGTGTGTGTGTGTGTGTGTGTAGATACTGCTTAGCTCTATAGTGTAGAGAAGGCTCCCAGGACAGGTTAACGATGTTTCTTTTCTCTCCAACCCTGTCCTTGGCTGCATTTTTCATTTTCTACCACTGGGGGTCACAAGTGCCCACATTAATGCTCCATTTCTTTTTAATAAAGCAAACGAGGGTTTTTTTGTGACTGAGATCTTGCCTCACTGAACTGAGATCATTTTGCTGGTTTGTTGACAAACACCCAGGGAGAGGCTAGAGTCTGTCTCAAAGGGCAAAAAAGTGAGACTTTTCTTCTTCTTTTTTTAATTTTCTTAGTTTTTTGAGACAAAGTCTCACTTTGTAGTTCAGGTAAACCCTGACCTCATTATGTAGCCCAGGTGAGCCTCCAACTCACAGCAGTCCTGCTTCTACCTCCCGAGTGCTGGGATTACAGGTGTGAGCAACCATGCCTGGCACTGTGGTATGTGGTTCTGATTGCTGGTGGGTGTGAGTCACCATCCCTGGCATTGTTGTATGTGGTTACCAGGATGGAACCGGGCCCTTGAGTGGAACCACTGAGCTAAATCCCCCACTCCAAGTGGGACTCTTCTTAAGTAAGCTGTCACTTCCTCACTGGTGACCCTGGAGTGAGCGTGAGTGGGTTGTAAATCCTGAGTGGGGAAGCAGATAGTTGCAGGTTAAATTGCCTCCTTCAGAGATGCCACGGCCAGAAACAATTGGTTGACACTGACATTTTATATCCTTTATTTTAGGGATATAACTTACATTTTCTTGTATATAGTTCCGTGGTTTACTTCATTAGATGGAAAGGATTTTGTTTAAAAGGCATGCCTTGGTGGATCTAATCTGGATCATTATCCAGTTTCATCAAGGTGTGTCCCTTGTACAATAAACTGATGAGAATATCAACAGCGTGTAAGCGATCTACCATCAAATACAGTGCTTTTTCAAAGACAAAAAGGTCCCCTAAACTTGAGAGTATAGTCCAGGCCATATTTTAAAGGTAAACTGATTTAAAGGAATATATGCAAATTTAAATCCATGGATATGGTTAAAGTGATGAATAACACAATCTTGAGAAATAGTTATTTTTTTGGTCCTTTCTTCTTGAACAACCTACAAACCTGTGGTCATGGGATTTGGGTTTTCAGTTTCTACCATAGTTCTTGAGCCCCTGTAAACTCACAGTAAGTTCTACAGATAATGGGGAGGGGGACAAGAAGAAAGAAAGGAGAAAACGGAAGGTATTGTGTGATCAGGCAGATGTGACAGTGTTCCTCAGTTATCCGCATCCTCTAGTGCTGAGGCCTCTGTAACCCTGCTGTTAAGATATATAGGAGACACTTTTGGGATAGGGTCTTACACTTACACACAGCAAACAGATCAAGCCATAAAAGGGCTGTTCGTGTTAGGTCACTTGTCTTGGGCACCTGCTTACTCTGTCACTCTTGAGGTGAAGGAGACCGGCTGACAAGCTTTGGGGGCTTCTCTTTGGAGAGGCCCAGAGGGAATGAACTGAGGTCTTGGGCTGCTGAGCACCACAGGAATGAGTCCGGACTGGGTCTTCCCCGGATGCAGTCCCAGGCAACACAGGGCAGCCCGTGAGAAACCCCGAGTCAGGGACCTCAGCTAGCTGCAGCTGAAGTCCTAGCTGACAGACATTGTGAGGTAACACCTATCAGTTGTTGATTTTCTTATAAAATTGTTTAGCAGCAACCAGTAACTGGTACTTGGAAACTTTGGTACCTGGAAGCAGACCTAACTTTGCAGTGATACAGCCTGGAAGATTTGTGTGCCGAGAATCTGAAAAAGCCCAACTTGCCTTGAATAGATCTTCGTAGAAATCTGGACTTTGAAGTCAACTTAATGATTTTACTTCCATACCTTTAGAAAGCGGAGATACTTTCCACGTAGGCAAGAAACCTTTACACAAACCATCTGCATTCTTCACCAGAACTCAGAAGCCATTGCTATCTGTTTTTAAATATAAGTCTAGTATTTGTGCTGTTATCTGGCAGATGTGTATGCTCCCCTGTTTCAGATACCATGCCAGACATTAGTAAAACAAAGGCGAATACAATGTTTCCCTTGAGAACATAGTCTCTTCGAGGCTTTTTGAGTTTTATTTTTCTCTTGCAGAGCAGGCTGCAAGCTAATAAGCCCTTACTTCTGAGAACTACATGCAATCACTCTGTCCACAGCTGCAGTCACTCCAAGGCTAAACCTTTGAAATGTGATCCTATTCGAGTCACGCACACATAGACGATGTTAACAGCCGTTTTCTCCTTCTCAGAACCATCATGCAGCATCCGCACCACCCAACACAATGGTGAAGACTTTTCACATTAGGGAAGACCACAGACAGATTGGCATGAACCATATTTGACTCAGGGCAGTTTATCAGAACTATGCAGACCCCCACACAAAAAGAACTAGGCAAACGGTCAAAGATAGAGATTTAAGTCTGCCCCTTTGACTGAGTGATTGAGGATGATCATACACAGTTTTTGTACTTTACGAAGATCAATAAAAATGGAGAGACATATCAACAAGTTTGATATAAATACTATCTAGATCTCTTTATGTGAAACTATCTTGAAACAAAATTTTGTTCCTCCTGTGTATGATGCTACTCTTGCGATATTTATGAACCAAAGACAATTTTTTTTTCCTGGAAACAACTTGCTCTATTCTCACAAACACCCTGCAAGGGTTTAAGAGAAAGCATTATAAGCCAACAAAATACTCCAGGTGGAACAGTAAGCTTATGACATTTACAAAGGCAAAATGAAACACCTCTTGTCCACTTCTTCTCTGTGAGCCATAGCGAAACATAGCATCATTGTTTCCTTCATGTGTAAACCACCCTTTCCCACATCCCACCTTCCTCAGTCTTCCTCTCCAGCTTCCCCTGAAGCAAAAGAAACCAAAGTCATGAATAGTACAGATAGTTAGTACTCAGTACCAGAATAAAAAAGGAGACACTTCCCTATACTGTTGTTGGAGCTGCAAAACATGTAATCTTTTAAGAGTGTGACTTGGCTGTATTTATCAAAAATTTAAGTGTTCATACACTTTAACTCATCATAAAGCCCACTTCCAGAAATTACTTCTATAAAAATTACCAGCTTACACATGTTCCATACAAGAAGATGAGTGACCTCTGTAGTGCTATTTAAAATGTTGTTAAATGAGAAAGAACACAAGAGTTTTCTTATGTACATGAATTTTATATACAAGTAATAACTTATCATTGTAAAGATCCAATAATACATAAAGAGCTTTAGAATATCATAGTCCCTCTCACTTTAGGGTGACATTTTCTCCCAGTAATGGAAAGACTAATAAAGC
>PVIR01003719.1:0-85717 GCA_004026965.1 Petromus typicus | reverse complement strand
AAGATCTTGGTGGTCCTTCCTTGAGGGAGGTGGCATGTGCCTCCTACGTATTCAGGAGGCTGAGGCAGGAAGATCACAAATTCCAGGCCAGCCCAGGCAACACGGCACGATTTTGTCTCAGAGTAAAAAATACAAAGCAGGTCAGATGTGGTGCCATGTACCTGTAATCCCAGCACTGGGGAGGCCGAGGCTGAGGCCAAATTGCTGTGAGCTCAAGGCCGGCTTGGACTATATAGTTTAAGGTCAGCTTCAACTCCAAAGTGAGGTCTTGTCTTAAACAACAAACACAAATTTTTTAAAATGTGCAAAGTGATAAGGATAAAGCTCGGGACGAAGGTCTTGGGTTCTTCTAGAGTGGGTGGCCGAGGGGCAGAGCCTGCCCAGCACAAAGGAAGCCTTGGGTTGGCGTCCCAGCACAAAAACCTCACAGGCACATTTTTACACTGTGTGCTTCAAGAGCAAAATAATTATTCATTATTTTTTAGCTAAAATTAATTTAAAAACAATTGTTAGGCTATTAGAGACATCATGCTGACATGCTTATAAAAGTTATATTCAAACTTGCTATTAGATTCCAGTTTTAATTAGTAATATTAAATTGGTCCAGTTCTTTATGCAGATCTTAACTGTAGTTTTTCTTCCACATCCACATTTACAAGTATGACTTCAAACCAGATACCCACAATGCTGCCACCTGTACCCTGCTCGACTCAGCTTGTTTTATTTCTTTGAGACAGGATCTTGCTTTGTGGTTCAGGCTGGCCCTGAGCTCAGCCTCCAACTCACATCACAGCAGTCTTCCTGCCTCTGCCTCCCAAGTGCTGGGATTACAGGTGTGAGCCGCCACACTCGGCACTGTGGTATGTGGTATTGGTTGCTGCTGGGTGTGAGTCTCCACAGCCAGTGTGGTATGTGGTTACTGGGGATCGAACCCGGGCCCTTGTGCTTGCAAGACAGGCGCCGGAACCACTGAGCTAAATCCCTGGCCCTCAACTTTTATTTTTTTTGAGACAGGGTCCAGTCTTGATAGTTCAAGCTAGCCTCAAACTTGTGACCCTGCTCTACCCCGACCTCAGCCTCTCGAGTGCTGGGAGTACAGGTGTGCACTGCCGTGCCTGGCCTGAATCAACTTCTAAGCTAAGAACTTCCAAGGTCTTGTAGCGGGACTTTGGTAGTGACAGACGTATGTGCATTTTGTGTCATACCAGTCTCTTCTTTCCTAAGTGCACTCCAGTGGATAAGCCAGGCATGGCTACTGCATATCCCAGGACTCTGGGAGGCTGAGGCAAGAGGATCCCAAATTTGAGCCCAACTCACACAATTTAGTGACATATCATTAAGTCCATTTCTTAAAATTAAAAAAAAAAAAGGGCTAGAGATGTACTTTAGTGCAAGAGTTTTGCTTCAGTCCCAAGAACTGAAAAGAAAAGTAGCGGGGTATGGTCGTACACTCTGAGAGGCTGAGGACTGAGGCAGGAGGGTCTCAAATTTGAGCCTGGCTTGGCAGTTTAGCAAGACTGTGTCCTAAAATAAAAAGGGCTGGGTGTAGTTATTACAATGACCCTGGGTTTGCTCTCTAGTACTAAAAAAAAATTTAAATGAGAGAGAATTTAATTTTCCTTTTTTTTTGAGGTCTTGCTAAGTTGCTGACGCTAGCCTTAAACACAAGATTCTCCTGCCTCAGCCTACCGAGAGCTGGGATTCTAGGTGTATACTATTGTGCCTGGCAGTGAGAATTTCATTCTCACAGAACAGCCACACAGGTCCTTGCTGAGCAGGATTTTGACCTGCTGGAAGAAGTTAGGTTTGTACATATTGCTGAATTTCCAAATGCTTATTAGGTTTTCATTTTCCTCTTAGCACTGAAATCCTTGTTTACAGATTGTTTTGGGCTGGAGTCTCAGACCTTAAAGGAAACAGCATGGAGCTGTTAGGTGCTAAGCTTCATTTTACTATCCATAAGGCAGCCCACAGGGGCTGTGGCGGTGAGTATACTGACCACTGCAACAGAGTCCTAGGACCAGGAAAGAGATTTGCTTCAGCACCCTGCAATCAAGATGTTAGATGCTAAGTTTAAAGTTTAGAAGCCAGATGTGGTACTGTGTGTCTGTAATCCAGCGCTTGGGAAGATAAGGTAGGATTTTTATGAGAGGCCAGCTTGGGCTAAACAGAGTTCAAGGCCAGCCTGCAGTACATAGTGAGACTCTGTCTCAAAATAAGAAGGCTTAGAGATCATACCCTGAGTTGGCCAAGTTTCTGAGGGTCAGGCCTAGTATTGGGACAACCACCCTGCTTGGCAAAGGACACTGGAACATTATGCTTTTCTCTCAACACCAGGGAAGCTGACTATAAGACAACTGCTGACCTTTTCTTTGTTTTTGCAGAGGTGAGCGGATCTTCCTAATGACTAGCAGGATAAAGTCTCCTATGATGGGAGAGGCTTAATAGTGTCCGCATTTCCAACACTGCAGCTTCAGGGACCTCTAACTAGGTCAGTGCACGGTGGCAGATGCTGGCCTGAAAGCCTCGCCCATCTGCAGAATTTTGCCATTTCAGATTTTTCTGCCCCACTATTATCCCAGCACTGTGGAGGCTGAAACAGGAGGATCACAGCAAGTACTAGGCCAGCCTGGGTTACAAATCGAGACATCGTCTCAAACAAACAAATACCAAGCCTTGAAGTAACATAAATCCAGCCAAAATAAAATTGGATACAAACTGAAGGGAAAATAAATTGAATAGCTGATTAGGAGAGCAAGCAGCCAATCTGGTGAGTCAAGGCATAGTGATAATTCTTGTAATTAACACATTTAAAAAATGTACTATTATCTTATTCCTTTCTCTGTGCAAAACAAAAAATCCATTAGGTTTTTCCTCTCTCTTTTACCTGGGAAAGTGGGAATTAGCACGGCTCCTGTCAGAGCCAACTGCCCAGTGGGGACCCACATCTGACTCTACTTGCTGAAAGAACGGACCGCAGCTAATGGGGACTTCATTAGTCCCAGCTGCCTTCCGACATTTTTTTTCTCCCACCAGGATAGGCGTGGCTCCCTTGCTCAAGGCTATTTTTAGACAGGTTACCCCTGTGTTTCTGTCCTAGAAGGCTAGAGGGTGGTGAGGCGGGGAAGGTGAATGGCAACAGCCCCAATGATTTTGGTTTTTTTGAGACAGGGTCTCTCAGTGTAGCTCAGGTTGGCCTTGAACTCAGTCTGTGGCCTTCGTGATGTGAGGTAGCCCACTTTGCCGTGGACAGAAGGCGAGATGAGCTGAGCTACACACTGGGTTCTGAGGCTGCACACTGTGTGTCAGTGATTAGCAGTCAGAAATTGCTAGGAAAGTCCCCAGTGCACACTGCTTTCCTGGGCTCATCTTCCTGCCTCAGCCTCCTGAGCACGTGGACTATAATACAGGGGCAAAACCTGGCGCAGCCTCCCACCTGACTTCTGTTTGCCCTGCTGGGCCACCTCATGCATGGAAACCTGTGCAAAACTACCTCAGCCTCAAGCCCAATCCTGCTTTGTACAGAAACACAGGGGTGTTTTTCTTCAGCCATTCTCCTGCCACAGCCTCCGTGCTGGGATCACAGGTGTGCACCACCATGTCTGGCTTTTCCTTTGGTGCTAACCTACTCTGGCTTTTCTGGGAGTGTGTGCTTCACTGTAGCAAGGACAGACCCGCTGTGCGGCTCAGAACCCCACGGTGGGGAACGTCAGCCACCAGTGGCAGCGCTGCTCGTGGTGTCTGGATGACAATCACGACACGCCCTGCCAGCAGGAGCATCTGGCAGCTTCAGAGCTCTTGGTCTTGTCTTCTCACATCTGCTGAAGGATCACACTTGGGTATTGAACTGAGGCTTTTCAAACACTGAGCTCTCATTTCTATTTAAGGCTCGTAAAGGAGGCCTTACGAAGTAAGGTGACACTGGTTGTCCCAAGGAGGGATTCTGTCACTGTTCTCCACTCTGTGTCCCTTCTTCCATATCACTCTGTGTTCTCAGACGGTCTTCTGGGTCTCCCTGGAGCATTTTCCCAGATTATTCACGACAGCTAGTTTTTGCTCTTGGGCTCTCAGGAAAGAGACACACCAGCTGTCTGCTTTTCCTCTTAAAATTCCATCAGGCCCAAGGACCCTGGAGCGTTCTTAAGACCCATTAAGCTTCATGAACCTAGCTGACTCCCAATCAGGAGCGTAAGACACTGTGGACAGTATGAATGGCCCAGACAGCCTAAAGTCACAACAGAGCAAGCAAAAATGTCAGCCACACTACAGGAGTCTTTTGAAAGCTGAGTGGAAGTGGTGGGGGGGCAGGAGTTCTGGCTCAGTCTCATCATTTTATCAAGAAGGAACCAACTACTTCAAAAAATGACTCATCGGAGTTGATAAATCTCTGCAGTCAGGAACAGGAGAGGCGAACATGAGGTGGAGGCAAGAGAGTCAGGCGTCCCGCGGGCGCTGCAGGGACAGAGAAGAATCCAGCTCTAAGTTAAGCCAGTGGGACACCAATGCTTCTAATCAGGGAAACAACAGGATTCACTTTATGTTTTAGAAGAACTTGTGCTGGAGGAAAGAGGGAAACATACTGCGGAGGGCAGAAGGACGAAAGAAATGCTGTAACCAAAAGCAGGCCCCCCTCTCCCTCTCCTTTAGAGTGCAAATGCCTACCCAGAAATAAATAAAAGATAGAGCTCCAAAAGAAGCTCACTAGTTTGAATAAGGCCTAGAGAATAGAATGGCAGCAGTGGCCCAAGGGATGAAGAGGGGAAGGAGTTGTAATTTACTGTAGTAGAGGAGCCTCTAAGTGACATGAGGTTAGGGGTGGGAAGGTGGCTGGTGTCCACATATGAACAGAGCGTAAAGCACGGAATGAGCAGAATATAGACACTGGGCTCAGACCGCTTGGGTTCAGGTCTCAAGAGTTTGATCCTGTGATTGGCAATGTATTTAACCTGGTGCCTCTGTTCCCACATCTGTAAAATGAGTA
This sequence comes from Petromus typicus, assembly GCA_004026965.1. Lineage (NCBI taxonomy): Eukaryota > Metazoa > Chordata > Mammalia > Rodentia > Petromuridae > Petromus > Petromus typicus. The sequence goes on along the minus strand of PVIR01003719.1, from coordinate 80,736 downwards.
TAGTCTCGGTGCCTACTTAACAGGTTGTCATCAGGATTAAATTTATAGAACATTACAATTATAAAATACTGAAAGCAGCTCCTGGTATATATTTAAAACTAGATGACACCAGTGATCATTCCATGAAAAACTGATTATACAGTGAATATTGGACTCGAAAGAATATCAGAACCTCCATTGGTAGCTGAGGATGAGAGATGAATCCAGGAGGGCCAGTCCTAGCACAGGGCTCAGCTGCCTGGGAGTTTGCTTGAGAGGGTGTGGCTGTCGGCTGGTGGACAGCAGAGAAGTATCCTGGGTGCAGTGGGCAAGTGGCTGTGCAGAGAGTCTGCTGGGGGCTCTAGTGAAAGTGTCCTCTGCACCCTGGAAGAGAGCACCCCATCCTGTCAAGATGGAGTCCATCGCCCAACACCTTGATTCTTTGGTAGGCTGCTCGCCCTTTGCGTATAGGCTAGCTGCTTCCAGGTGATGCAGACTGTGGAAGACCAGTCTTGATGGACACGAGCCCACAGCTGCCCCTCATTTTCTGTGGGGGAGAAAAAGCCCCAAGCTCCCTGATGGGAAGTGATTCTGTACAAAATGCCATGATGGGGTCTTGGCTTCCTGTGACTATACAGATGGTGATGGTGGCGGAAAGATCCTGGCAAACAAAGTGAATCCATCCCAAGAGTGTATAGCTCACTGAGAAGAAACCTCTGCCTCCCGCGGAGCTGGGGGTGGGGTGGGGAACCGCTCAAGAGCCCAGCTCATTCTTTGGGGAACAGCGCCACCTTGTGGGCAGGGTGTTGGTTCTTATCTAGTGGAAGTTAGGATGAACTTTGTAGAACTCAGCTGTGCGTGTTCCTTTCCTGCGGGTGCTGTCACACACTGCCCAAAACACAGTGGCATGACTAGCACAAGTGTTTTCTGTAACAGTTCTGAGATCCGGGGTCTAGAAAGGCTTGCAGTGATGAATATGTTTTACCTGCATTTTCTGGGTCTCAAACACAGCTCTTTACTTGCCTGGAACTCTTCTTCTGTCTTGAAAACCAGCAGTAAAAAGCAGCAGCAAATGTCACTTAACAGTGAGCTCTCAGCTGAGGCTGAAGAAGATGTCGATATTCTGCTTTCTTGCTCCAGCCCTCATGCCATATTACTATAAAGTTATGTCTTTTATGTCATCTTATTTTGCCACAATTTTTCTTCTTTGGAATTTTTTGTTGATAATTTTGTAATTTAGAATGACATCTAAGCATCGTACTGAAATACTGTTTTGTATTCTTAAATAGTTGAGGGTGTGTTTTACAGAGAAAGGCTTCAGGCAGGTGAGTGTTTTAGAGCTGAGGACTATGAATTGAAGGTTAGTGAATCCATAGTACATATTGGATAAGGCATCTTTAAGTGAAAAGACCTACAACACTTGATTATAGGTATTCATCAATTGATATGTGTTGTTGTGGCCTGAGACATAAATCAACGTAACTTTATATTTTTCTCTGGGTCACTGACACACAATTTACCACTTCAGTGTTTCATTGATTTTATAGTACAAAACTATATTTTGAATAACTCATACTGATGATATATGTTATACTGAAAGTAAAAAAAAAAAATTCTGCCAACCACTGTGGACAGTAGTGTGAAGTCCAGCAACCGATCTCGTACCTCAGGAATCTTTGAATATTTTCCAAACCAAAGAATCCTCAGAAACTTTTCTGAGGTCTTGGACGTCTCCATTTTTAATGGAATTTATCTCCTACTTTTCAGTTTGCATCAATTTAGTGAGACATCTTTGCTACTTGTCCTTATATTGAACCTTGGCTGCATATTCACTCTTTAATGCCCACGGAAGGCGTTAAAGAGTGGACACAGACCTTTTAAGTATAGTTCTCCACCTTGTCAGCTGAGGATCCGGAAAGGCATTGAAAGCTGAGGGGTCTCTCAGGTTCTTTCTTCGCTCCTTGGGTTCCTGCTGCTCGTCGCTTCTCCAGCTCTGGTCCCTGCAGCTGATGCTTCCCTCAGCACCTGCTCACCGGCACATCTTTGAGCACTCACCTGTCTCTCCCTGAGTGACTTCACTGATATCTTCTTAGGCAGCTCACTGTACCTTCTCATTGAGGACCTCGCTTGCATCCTAGGGAGAAGATTCCCAGAAAAGTTTTATCAATACAGCGCTGTGGTGGTTCTTTACTCTGCTGGAGCCACAACTCCATCCCCTGTGATGAAGTCTGGTAGTCAGCCCTGTACATGGTGGCTGTTTCTTATCTCTATATTTCTCAGAATTCCCTTTATTTCTTTTCTAGCCAATGACCTGGTGCACCAGTCTTGTTATACTTAATAAGTTTTTTATTTTTTGTATGGAAGGAAAAAATGGAAACAAGATTTTTGTAAAGAAGGAGGGGAAGAGTGGTCAAAGAAGGGAATGGGCAAGAAGAAGCAAGATATATCATATAAAAGTACAAATTCCCTCTGATGAATGTTAGCATTATGTATACCTGAAATGTACCAACAAAGATTTTTCTCCAAAAAACAAAAGTTCTCTCTTTTCAAATTACTGTGTGGTTTCTGCCTCCTGGTTGATGTAACTGGTAGAGAATTAATACTAGAAACAGCATTCAAGAGACAAACCATATTGTAGAATTTGGAGATTGGTCTAATAATGGGTTTTAGTGCAGAGTTACTGTCTAATTATTTGGAAATAAGACACAATAACCCATGGCAAAGAGTGGCATCATAACCAATTCAGCAACCACACATGGCTGATTTGGATACAGGACCAACCAGAGTGTATGTTCTGCTCTTACTGAGAGATTAAAGTTAATGTTTATAATTAGGATTTAAAAATAAAGATAGGTTATTTTTTAGGGATGAGGATGATAAACCCTATGATGTGGTATGGGATTTCATGAGTGTGACAAATTTAGGTGTTTGGCTTCTCCATTTAAGTCACAGGCTGAAGACCTGAAAGTCATTGTGATGGCCTTATAGGGATCTTTAATTCATATACCCTGAGTTCTCATTTCCCCTTGTCTAACCTGGTCACAAAGTGCTGTGGACAAAACCTTGTCATACTGTTTAAACTGCACCACCGTTTCCTTATCCCCAACCCCACAACCATATCTGTCATTTCCTTATTCCAGGGCTCACTGCATCCTTATTGATTGTTTTTATTTGTATTTCTTTAAAAATTATCTTTGCACTTGTTTTTGCTTTAAGAAGGGTGGTAGAGAGGTTGAAACCGTTTTACAGAATTTTTACTCATTTTTCAGTACTTTACAACATATTTTTCACTTTCTTCCAGGAAAACTTTTCTAAAACACAAACCCAATCCTATTGCTTCCCTGATGAAATACAGGCTGAGGCTAAAGCTAGACTCTTCTGTGTCGCTCAAAGACTCGTGTGACCTCAGTGGAGTCTTTGACACTCTTAGCGCCACTTCACTTATGCTTCTGCTTTCTCATACCCTAAGACAGTCTTTGAGCTTGATGAATCATCTCTTTGAAACAGCCTTTTCCCCAACAGTGAGATGATTAGATTAGGCATGAATGGTGCTCTCTTTCTGAAAATATTCCCACAATCCTGATACTTACTCACCAGCTCTTCCACTATGACATTAGGCTGTCTGAGTCTCTGATTTATGGCTGAGATTTCTCACCTGTTCCTGAAAGGCAATCATGCAGGCCTGTGACAACGAAGAGGTCTCAAAGGCTGTGTATTTCTCTGAGTTTGACAGAATCTGGACAGTAAAAGCAGATTATTGGTATGATAATTGCAAATAGATATTCTGGACAACTGTATAAATCAAGACCTAGGCCTGGGTCTGAGGAAGATCTTTCCTGTTCATCAAAGCCTAGGTGATGAAAGGCAAACCACATACTTCAACACTTTTCCCACAGGCCATATCTGCAAAGGGCCTGCACCATAATCATTCCAGCCCTTCAGGAAGTGGCTATTGACATTCCTGCCATCCTGTAGAGGGGCAGGAGATAGAAGTCAGGAAACTTGTGGTACCCAAGGCAGAAAGAGGGAGCAAAGCAGAAGTGTGCATTGTGGTCACTGCTGGTACTGGAACAGTGTCCTCTACATCTTGAGGATACCAATCAAATCATATTCTCAGACTGATCAGTATCCCCATTTTTGTCTTACATGGTTGTGAGGAACCTTCCTAGAGTCGGGAAGGCTAGGGTTCTGGATTCTCAGCCCCAGCCATTTCTTACGGATGCTCAAGATCCATACAGTATTGTGTGAGTTGAGAGCTACTGGCTTTGAAAGGGGAGCAAACAGCAAACAGCAAACATTTGTCCACTCCTGGTCCCATTGCCTGTCAGGAGGAAAATGAGGACAGTGAAGGTGAAGTTGCTTTTGAAACCAAGCATTAAAATGACAGTTTCTATGATCCAAAAGAAAACTATTCATGCTTTTTGTCAGGATACAGGTGACTCAGCCTAGAACTGCCTTAAAATGACCTTGAGGGTCTCATGGAACCAAAAGTCTCTCATGTGTGGAACTGAAGGAAGGAGTCTGGGACCAAGGTTAGAAACCACAGCGCCCTCTACTGTTTTAGGGTTGTCCACAGTTTCTACCTGGACCAGCATAGAGCACACCTGGAGCCGGCTTCCTCTAAGAATCATGGTTACCAAGGGTTGTCTCAGTTCCTGCACCACCTGTGAGTCATGAAGATGGATCTGAAAGAACCTCCCACCTTACTGCCTGTTGGCCTTCAGTGAAAGCTCTTACTTCCTGCAAAACGCAGGCAGCATAATTTTGGCTTTTGTAGACAGATGTCGGCAGCAGTTCCTTGCTCCATTATACTTTCACTCAGGGCTTTCAAAAATTAAAAACCTGGTGAATAAGCCTGTTCCTACACAGCGACTCCAAGAGTTGCCTTCTTTTTCCAGGACAAGCCAAAGTCTATGGAGCTGAGAGCTGATCGGAGAGTAAAGTGGAGAAAAGGTTAGTGAAACAGAAAACACAATCCAAGCTGTGCAGGACCCAGGGACGGCAGCTGGGAGAATCATCATGAGGGTTGGTTACCAGAGGATGTCTCTTGAATCCAAAAGCAAGGAAAAGGAACTTTAAAATTCATTGCTAAATGTAGGATAGTGTAATCTCTACAAATGCATACAAAATTGGAATGATGGTGAAAGGATGCATACAAGATAGAATTGTTTGACTAATACATTTGAAGTGGAAAGATCCTCTGATTATTGTCTTAAATACTTACTGGAGTTGATCTCTGTCTTTTCTGTTCATAAAATTTAAATTTAGAAGCATCAGGACAGTGTATTCTAATTATAGGTTTGTGTTTGGAAGGGTTTCATTAGGAAAGTAACACCCTAGTGGCTTTCAAAATTTGTCAAGCAATACATTTTATCTATTAACATGATATAAGTAGCCTCAGAATAAAAAATAGATGGCTACAGTTTCTCTCATTTTGCCCAAGAGAACTCTTCTTTTTCTTTCTCTTTCTTGACCCCCTTTGCCGCCTCTAACAAAATGACCATAATCCTCAGTTTCCAAAGAACCACTTTGAAATCCACCACTTTCTCCTACACCTGGAATTTACTTTAGAAATTTTCTGTTTCCTTACCTTTAAAGATAGAGTCTGATTGTTGCCCCATAACCTTCTACCACCTCCTTGTTGAGCAATGAATGTGTATATAACCAAATATTAGCCGTCAATCGCCACTTAAACTCTTATACTTGCTACGTAGTAGCTGCTTGCAGTGGGTAATCACAGCACCTGGAGGCAGTAAGCACAAATACCAGCTCATTTTTCCATTTCTAAAAGGCAACACTCAATTGCATGTACAAACCGATCACTGTGAAAGAAATAATGAACAGTATGTACTTCCTAGTGGGGAAATCCCTGACTTGCTGGAAAAAGACAAAAATCTTCCCAGTCTCCTTATCATCCTGTTGTGACCATTGTGATACATGCAATGCTTCTATTTTCTTTATTACATATTGAAATTCTATCAAGAGGTGAGACTTGGGCTGAGTTTAGACAGGAAGGCTGGAGCCCTGAGGTGTGAAGTTAGTGCTGTGAAGAAAGACACTCTAGGAGTTCTTAAGCTTCTTCCCTGTCCACACTCTACAACCAGAAGAGGATCCCCACCAGAACTCAAAGCACATTGGCTCCCCACCCTAGAACTTTGAGCCTCTGAAGATGAGAAATAAAGTCTGTTGTGTAAATGCTTTAATTTGGGTTTAAAGTTTCTCCCAAATGCCTAAATGTCAAGGATTGGTATTCAGCTTGGCACTGCTGAAGGGTGGTGAAACCTTGAAAAGTTGGGACCTATGAGAATGTCTTGTGTTTTGGGTCATTGGGAGTGGACCCTTGAAGAGGATTTGGACCATTCCTCTGCTTCCTTTATTGTTCCCCAGATATGAAATGAAGTTTTATATCAGATGCTCAGCAGTACTTCAGAAGATGCCTTCAAAACATACCTGGCTCCCTATTCCTTGCCATGATTATATCCAATAAATACTGACTGCATTTGAGGTTTTTGTCTTTGCTGTAATCAGCAGCCCAAGGTACAGCTTCTCCACTCTAAGTCTCACTCATTCTGTTCTTTAATTTTCCTTGTGCTGTAGTGGCTCACAGGAGGCCAGGACTCACAGTAGAGGTCCTGGTAATATCTCCTTCCTCATTCTCCATAATGATCAGCTGCCTTAGGCTCAAAGTAATGGGGCCAGCTGGTCATAAATTTCTAAAATTGTGAATCAAATATACCTGTTCTCTTTACAAGTTGATTATCTCAGATATTTTTATGATAGGCCAAGGCAGACTATAATAACTACAGTTATTAGATACAGTATCAGGTGATGCAGAAGAGCCTTGGAAGAAGTTTCCAGGGGTTTGGAAAAGTGTGAGGGAGCTGGGTAGAGAAAGCCTTGTAAACAGAGCTTGTTGAGCAACTCTGATGGAGGCTCAGAGTATCGTTAATCTGATAGTAATATGAATGGTAATAGCTGTGTTGATAAGGTTGGAAATGATAAATCTTATTGGAAACTGGATCAATGGCCACATTCATTATACCCTGGGCAAAAAAGAAAAAAAAATAGATTGCATTTTGTCTACACTGTCACACTTGGTGGAGGCCAAGTTTTAAGGCGATGAACTCGTTTATCTGGTAGAGGAAAAGTTCAAAGCTGCACAGCATTCTGGTGGCCTATGGGGTGTTTTTAGTCAGATTTATACAACAAAACATGTTGAAAATTGCAATTTGGTCAGATGAGAAGCATAACTAAAGAGTGTGAAGTTGCCAAAACAATTAGCATCTTTAAAGAGAAGCCTATAGTGGCAGTCTTGGAAGAAGCTGTAATCCCAGCAATAGGGGAAGCAGAGGCAGGAAGTGGGAAAATAAAAAGTGGAATGGAACCATAGTTGAGTGACAAAATGCCTCCAGGTTACACATCCAGCAGGGTTCGGGGCAGAAGCCAAGCCCTCGGCATACAGACAATAGAGATGTCCAGAAAAAATCTCAGTAATCTACAAAGTCATAGCTGTGACAGGCTCAGTGACAGAGCCATGTAATTTCAAAAACTTCCCTGGGCAGACTCTTGAGAAGAGAGTCCCAGAATCCTTTACTTGCCTAGCAGAGCCCAAAGCAGCAAGGTGCTCTGAGACAGCAGACCTTGGCTGCCAGCTGGTGTTCGTTTTGTGGGCACACAGTGGAAGTGTCATGGCTTTAAAACAAGATTTCAAAGGACAGTTTAGTAGGCTAAGAAGTGTTTTGCTAGTTTGGAATCCCTATAAGTAGGGGATAAGGTGGTGGGGTAAGCTATAGTGCTATCAGGGTGAAACCAAAGGGGCCCTGGAGACCCCTAAAAAGAGAAGCTGTAAAGAACAACCCCTGTGAGGCAAAATTGTAGGCAGCGAACAGCTGGTCCAAGAGAAAGGTCATTTGGGACACAGACATGGATGCCAGATGTGCAGTAGTCGGGTTTGGTATTTTGTCTACTGAGTTTTACTCTTTCTTTAGTCTAATCCCTATTTGCTACTTTCCTCCCTGTCCTTCTGGAATAAGAACAATTACCTTGTGGTTGTGCCACCACAGTATCTCAGAATTATGTAACGTTCTTCTGCTTGCAAAGTAGGTGCAGTGTCCCTGTGCTGAATTACCGGCCCTACATCGTTAGTCTTTAAAAAAATTTTTTTTGAGATAAAATTTCAATAAGTCACTAAGATTTGCCGAGACTGAGCTGGACGCTGTCTCAGCCTTTTAGAGTGCTGGGATTATAGGCATGTAGTGGCATGCCTGGCTTCTGCCCTGTATTTATAAAAGTTCTGTCTTGTATGGAGAAAGATAAGATGAGGGATGAGATTGCCTTAAGTAGCATAAGTTCTTAGTTGTAGGTAAGACAGAAATCCTACCTGGGCCATTTTCAAGGCTAAAATAAAGCAAAAGATTAGTATAGAAAGGAAACATGATTGATTGCCATGGCTTCCAGAGGGAGCGGGAGAAGACAGCAAACTTGGCTTCTGAGACAGAGAGCCCAGTTACTGACAGAAAAGAAGGTTGTTCTGTAGACAGCATAGCCTAGCATAAGGGAGGCATTTTGTCTTAATGGCATCTCAAAAGAGTATAATTAATTATTTCTCAGTTTACTAGAAGGGACTGTGGTCTCCTGGCAGGGTGGAGTTTACTTACTTGAACTGTTCTCACCCACTTTGCTCCTGTATCTGGCCTCCTCCTCCAAGGAAATAAGGAGGTTTGTGCTTCTGTTTAACAATTTATTTCCTTTCCCAAGGATCATAGCAGCTTGTATCTTTGACTGTTTGCTGCTGTTTTTTAATTTTAATTCTCCACAGCATACTGCCTTCTGATTTCTCAAAGTCTGTTAGCTTTCTGACTCAGTCATCTACCTGGATGACCACTTTGCTGTCAAGTCACTCGGATTCAAATTTGACTCCACAGCTTGTTTGCTCTTCTGCCCTGAGCCAGTGACTTCACTTATTCTAAGACCTTTTAGCTCCCTGGCTACAGAGGTGGGGAACAGGGATGAGTTTCAGATTCAGCTGAGTCTGAAGCCTAGGGGCCCTTCAAAGTTGAGCTCGCTGTACACATAGATATCACTGTGGGCCTGACGGGATGGTTCTCAGTTGTGAGTAGGAAGGGGTGGGAGGAGGCACATCCGGTGCCCTGACAGCCCCCCTGGAACATCACTGCCCACCCCCAGATGGGGAGTTGGTATTATAGCCACCACGCTGACTGACATGAGCCACAGAGGAAGCTCCCGATGCTGGTGCCTTTTGCACACTCCTAATGGCTTGTCCTGTGAGTGTAGGGGCGCTTCTGTGTATTCGGAGACATGTCCTCACCTGCACTGCAGGGCTGCTCCTTACCCAGGCTGCCAAACCTCACAGCTCCGCTCTGGTAGAAGATGATGCCTCGCTGGAGACTGGAAGACCCCGCCTTGGGCTGAACAGCCTCACGGGAATGGTCCCGAGGTGCAGGTTGGTCACCACCACATTATTGTTCTTCTTTAATATAAGTGGGCCACATAGAAAATGAACAAAGTGGGGCACAGAGCAAATTCTGAGCTTCTCAAGTGTGTTCCACCGCAGAACGAGAGGAGGAGAGAGAGTAGTCGGCTCGATGAAGAACCTTCGATTCTTTTCACCTAGTTGGCAGTGCCCCTTTCCTCCTGTCCCAGATGAAGACATTATGCAAACTTCCCATTTGGCTGTGAACTGAGCCTGTTTTTCCCTTAAGCAGACGAGTGTCAAAGGCTGGTATTGAAGCTCCAATAAGAAGGGTGGGCAGGGACAACAAGGGAAGAGGTGCAGTTTCTTCTTATCGGATGTCATTTCCTTTTGGCTTCCTTAGAAATCACTTTTGACCTAGCTGGTGGCTCTTACCTCATGTCTGACCATCTTGTTTCTCATTTCCAAGCAATGTTATATCTTGATTTATTGTTTTATCTGTTATTCAAAAAGCAAATCGGGGAGGCCAAGTTAATAGGCACATATTATGACCCCCATGGACTGTCCTCCCAGTGCTGTCCTGGAAAGCTGAATGGTTGATCCAGAAGTTGCCCCTGAGTCAAGCCCTTCTAGCATAACCTTTGAAGGGAAGTCCAGGCTCTGATCCCCGTTGCTGCCTGTGACAGCCTGGCTTTGCATTAATCCATTATACCATTCACTTCCTTTCCTTCACCCACAGGAAGGAGTAGTTAACATGTGCCATTAGGGTGTCTTGATGGATTAAGGAATTACTGATAGAAAGTACCACAGAACGAAGTTGACAAAACTGGCTTTTTATGATCTGTGAGCTTTTACCATGTGCTTGTCACGATTCGGCTGTCATTCTGTAAGTGTGGTGCAGATGGCTCACAGCAGTGAGGCCACAGGTAAACCTGTTGTCATGGCAGCTTTTATTCCTGATGACTCTATAGCTGTATCTGGAAACTAGTAGCCACAAAAGTCCTACAGTAATTAGCTGATCAGATCTATTACTAGCACCAGTTCCAACTGAGGCCGTGACTTTGTGATTGAGTTTAATAGGATACCCGTACAAGCAGAGCAGGCATGGGAGTGGACTTTGGTTAGCATACTAGATGCTCATGGATTCACCATGTGGCCTCTTATTGCACTGCAGAAAACAGTAATGACTTTTGAAGATCCTCAAGGCCCTACTGGACTCCTCATCCACAACTTCTTGTGCCATCCACGCCACAGTGGCTTCTTGTTGTTCCCCAGCATACAGCCTCAAGAGTCACTCTTCAGTCACTTCCTGCAAGATGTCCATGCGCTGTGCTCCCTCACTGCCTTCAGCAGCTGGACACATATCACCTCTCAGGGAGATCAGATCCCTTGGATCCTCCTGGGCAGACATTTGGAGTCCTCTTCTGTCATTTCTTCCCCAAAGCACAACTATTCAGTATGTGGTCAGTTTTCAGGGGACACAGAGTAGCTTTGTGATTTCCATCTCCCCCCACGGGAAGCGATCCCCATGAGAGACGTGTGGCCTTTGCATTCATTCTGTGTTCTCAGAATGCAAGATGAAGCTGCCTGTGAAATGAACTCAGAGCCTCTGTGGGGCAAGGGACACAGTCTGCTGCTGCACATCTCTACACTGGGAGTGTGGGGGGAACTTCACACAGCACTGCCCTGGCTCAAGAGACGAGGCTCAGGGTTTACTGAAAATATCTGGAAAGGAGGCCATTTGTGGTGCTCTTTGTTAGAGGATTCTAAGCCTGTCAGAGTGGAATGACAAAGCCCGAGCTGGCCTTCCTGCTTCACACAGGATGGTTCCTCCCCTGTGTCTAAGACCTGCACTCAACACGGGTTCCTGCACAGAGCAGCGACCACCCCGCATTAACTGAATAAAACTCTCCAGGTGAAGCTAAATGAATCAGATGATGGACACAGGCATGCTTCTGAAGCTAAACAGCCCCAGCTGAAAAGGGTTCTTTAGACACTCAGAGAGTCAGCTTTGGCTTCTGTTTATTAGGTATAGTTTAGCCTAATGCTTCCTGCTGTACATCCTGCAGTCAGACTCCCATTGAAACCCTCCATCCCTGCATCACTACTTAATGATCTGCAGCAAGCCACTTAATCTACCAAAGTTGAGTAATAATATTATAGTAGAGGAAGGAGCTAAACAAAATAAAATATACAAGCACTATTTATAGGGAATCAGGAGACACTACCTCAAAGTATGCCACAATGACATAAGGATTTGAGGACAGTTGAGAAACAATAAATGTCTTTCCTCTCCTTATTTGTCTAAAAGTGAAAAATTAACTTCTATTTGGCTTGCTCTATCCAAGACCAGAGAGAATGCAACAAACTAATTGCTCTTAAGGAACTGAGATAAACAACTGACAAACAACCTTTTTTTCATAAGTCTCCTCTACACATTTACCTTCTCAAAGTTTGCATTCCAAAAAGCCTAAATTTTCCCCTTTGTCTTTTCACGTCCCTACAACTTTATTATTCTTCAGTACTCAAAAAGGCATATAAGCTTTCATACCTAAGCGCCTCTTGAGCGTTTCACTTACTACCAGCAAGACTCATATGCCACCAAAGCAGAACAAAAAACCAAACAAAAATATATCTGTACATTTGTATACAGTAGAACTTTAACTTATGAACTCAATTTGTTTGTGAGGGCTGGTACAGTTGAAGATTCATGCTGCTCAACACAGCCTTCAAACTGTCTCCCCTATTTATAGGCAGATCTCAATGTCCCTAGACAGACATTGGCCCATGAATTCTCAATCATTCCCACATAGGAAAGGATGCTGTAATGTTTCTCCAGAGCTCTTTGAAGGTAACATCTGTATCAGAGACCACTGGAAGCACAAGTGCCTGGGATTCAAATTAAAACTCAAGACTTCATTTGTAAGTTAAAACTAAAATTCCAGTCATAATTCAAGTTTGTTCATATGTAAGGCCAGAGTCAAGAATCAAACCCAAGAGTCATATACATATACATATGTGTGTGTATCTATCATCTATCATCTATCTATCTATCTATCTATCTATCTATCTATCTATCTATATCTGTATGTATGTATATATGTATACACACACACACACACACACACACACACACACACACACACACACAGTTTAGTTACCAGGGATTAAGCACAGAGAACCTAAAAAGTAGAGATTTCTTTGTCCTTCCCAACATTAAGAAAAGACTAGCTTTTCACTGGCAGTGACACATGCCATGCAGCTATTGAAGCCTAGCCCTGGGATATGTAACTGTTGATACTAAACAACCAAAATGATCAACACCTACAGGTACTACAGCATCTTAACATGTGAGATCCTCACTAACTTCACCGAAGCCTCTTCTTCTACTGATGGTCAAGAATATGTTTTTAAACCAGCTGAGTGTGGATCTCTGAACTCATTTTACCTTGCCCAGAAAAGGCTACCAAATCTTAGCCACCCCTCAGTGATAACATGTAAAAATCTCAGATGCTTTCTATCAGATTTATTGAGTTTCTTCCTTCCTGAAGATGATGAAGAAAACAGCAGTGTGAAGACATATTTGACTACATATTTGAAAAGTGGCAAAATTGTTATGCAACCAAATGGAAAGACTAAATGTTAGAACTAGATCCAAATCTACAGTGAGGAGCTTGTCAAGAGTGAAACCTATTGGTCAGAATGCCAGCACTGCCATTCAGTATTGGAAATCATAAGGTAAAATGCTACAAGGCATGAAATATACAAAAGTAAATTGTGAAATACAAGTAAAAAGTGAAATACAAATGAAAAGCCCTACATAGTCAATAGCCACATTCGAAAATTTATTTATTATGATACCACACTATCTGAACTACAAGCATTTATAAATCTGCTGTACTTAGCAGGGATTTCTCATGGTAACCACAGAAATGTAAAAGACTTAGAGAAAAGTGATGAGTCAAAACATGGCATCAAAATTTATGCCCTTGTACATGTGAAGACTTATCATGCTTTCAGTTTAGAAATTATCCCAGAACTCAGCCACCAAGTCCTTGTTCAAACAGTAATAAATCAAATGATGTTGTGAACAGACTTGTTGCTCCAATGTCTCCAAAAAATGTGAATGTGACATTTGGCAGTTGATTTACTGGTTTTCAGTTGATGTTCCATTTGCTAAAGGTGTGAAAGTTGACCGGCATATGTACTGTATACAGAAACAAAGCAGAAATTCCAAATGAAACGGTGCAATTTAAAAACAAAAATGTATACTATAATCTTTAGATTTCAGAAAGGTGTAACACTGAAAGAAAGGTGGACATTTCAGAGGTATAACATTTCAGAAACGTAGCATTGAACATGAACAAGAAAAATGGAGTGGTGCTGCTGATGCCAAGATTGTACTCCACTAGAAATATTGATAGGGAGACCTTGACAAAACAGAAGCCTGGGAAGATAACTTCTTATAACAAAGTCAAAAGCAGAGTAGATGTTGTTGATGAGGTATGCAGCAACTATGATGTCACTCAAAACACAAAGCATTGGCACGTGGTTGTGTTTTATTCAATCTTAAACATATGTGACATGATGGTTTACAAAGCGAATAATTCTTGGAAGATTGGGACTGGAATTTGTATCAGATCATTTACAGCAGAGAAAAAAATGAAATTTGTCTTGTTTGTTTTTTGACACAGGGTCTCGCTTTGTAGTTCAAGCTGGCTCTGAACTCACTACATAGCTCAGGCTATGCTTGAACTCCCAGCAATCCTCCTGCTTCTGCTTCCCAAGTGCTGGGATTACAGATGTGAGTCACCATGCCCGGCATTGTGATATGTGGTGCTGAAGATCAAACTTGGGACTGTTTGCTTGCCGGGAAGACACCAGAGCCACTGAGCTAAATCCCTAGCCCCGAAAAATGAAATGTTTTTGCCCAGGGAACTATGCCAAAATATTGTGGTGCACACTGATGAGCTGAAAGGTGAACAGGCAGGTGCAGCATCACAAAGTCCTACTGTGACAAGAGGGGAAAAAAGATGTCAAGTGTGCCCAACAAAAAAGGGAGGAAAAAATAATATTTGAACTATTGGTGGAAGCAATGTATGTTTATAGGATGGAATATTGTTATACGTGAAGACTGCCTTAGGTGTCATAAAGAGTTCTGTTGGTATTTTCATTGTGGTTCATATAGGAATAGATTTCTGTTGTTCTTTTTTAGACTTTGTACTTCAAAAATCCATCAATGGTGAAAATTCTGATGCTTTTTGCTCAATAAATATTGCAAAGTTATTTTTAAAGTTTTAAATGGCAGGACCAAACTGAGGTTAGAAACATATTGTATAGAAAAGAAATCTCATTAATTACTCTCTGTGTTTTTTTAACTTTACAAACTCAGTTTTCAAACCAGTATTTACATGTCACACACATGCAGTGTCATAAATTAAGATAATGTTTTTAACTCATCATAAACTGATAATTGAAAACATTTTTATAAAGTGACTTTTTATTCAATTTTTAAAATCCACTTTTGGTTAACCCAAAGTCTAAAAACAGAAGAAACTAGCTACCATGCAGAACTTTTGTTCCTACATTTAGTTTTGTAAGTTTAACAAACATCTGGATATCTTAAAGAAACCTCATCCTTTTACACATAAAGAAGTTAATCTTCTGATCATAGCCAGTGTAAACATATCACAATAACATATTTCCTAATTTTTATTGAAGTATGCCACCACTCCACACAATGATCTTGGCAATCATTTTAGATAACCAGGAGAACCACTCATAACAGTTAACTCTTTCTTAAGCTGCATATTACTTTTAAATTATGGGTACTGAATTTAGAAAACCAATTTGAAAGGAAGCATGTCATCAACTCTAGGAACAGCTTTACTTTATCAAATGTTTTAAATTAGCCCACTATCAAGATGAGAGAAAGGGCTAGAGGGTAGAAGTTAGGTGAATTGGAAATTAAGATAGCTGCCTCACTCCCACCTTTAATGAAATGCAAAGGAGACAAGGGGCAGCTATTAAATTAAAAAGAAAACTCTTGTTTAGTATATAAAGTAGATACTAACAGCTGTGTGTGTGTTGCTGTGTGTATATGTTTTATATGTTACTGTACTGAGTACACACATTTCTCCTTAATCATGGACTTTCTATAAGGCTCCTCCTAAACAACCTGTAAATCCAAAAGATAAGATCCTGACAAAGACAAATGGTCAAGAAGTGAAACAAAGTCCACAAAAAGGAATGAGCATGTAGTCAAGCATGCCCAGTGTAGTGTTCTGTGGTCTGGGACTCATACAAAGACAGCACAGAGATCCAATGAGATTGTGACAAGTGCCAGGGACTCACCTAGGAGAAAAAGTCCCTAAAATTTAATAAAAGAAACTGGGAATGAAGACCAGTGGATATCCATCTAGACTATTTTTTCTAGGGCAGCTTGTCTCAATCTGCTTTTTACTCCTTACAAATAAACCATCTTCCTTTCTTAAACTTTGCTCTCATAATTCATTATTAGTGCTGAGTTTTCAATCTGGTTGGCTGCTCACAAACAGAGGTGACATAAGCCAATCCAAGTAGGTCATGAAATTGACAGGCAGAAGCATACGTATTAATTTAAAATACATATCATTTTATGTTATTAAAACTTAAGGCTTTACTTGTAAGCCCCATGTAATTTTTAAATTTCTTAACCCTCATCCTGTAATTTTTTAAGTGGACTTAGCTATTTTGAAATACCTTGATAACTGTTTTTGTTGTGCGTTGTTTTTGGTGGGAGTCTAAAAAGAGTGAGGGAAAAGAAAAAACTAATGGAAAATAAAATTGATTCAAGCTCAAAAAGCTGTACTAAAGCAGCATCAGATACCTTCATTAGTTTAAACAAACAAATAAACACGGGCACACAAATACTTTCAGATCAGAGTGCAGTCAGGAGTGAAATGACTCAGTGTCTGATTTGCCATACATGTTGGCAGTACCATCAATAAACCAAATGTACATTTACGTACTTGATTCACCTAGTTTTGTTGTTATCTTTCCCTTTTCCACCCTGGTAGGGAAAATCCATATCACACCAAAATTGATCTCTACACTTATAACTTTCTTTATATTTTTCTCTATTCTACTTACTAGTTCTTTTTCATAACAAGTGTGATTTTATAAGGTCCATAAAACATTTTGTATTATCCTTTGTATAAAAGCTATCTTTCCAGCCCTCCAACATTTGCCCCAGAGAACTATCTGGGGCAATGTCCTAGGTAGTGTTCCTTCTCCCTTTGTTCCTTAGGCCTACAAGTATCATCCTCCATTTCCAGCTGGTCTCTGTCTGAGTGACCCTTTGTATTTAACTCCTAATGAAGATTTCCTGCACACCCAGAGCACAACTTCCTACCACCAGCCTCAGGAAGTTTCTTGAGCATCTTGAATTGGCCCTTTGTGCATTTGTCTACATGCGTCCCTCCCCCACACTATCACTTGTCCATCTGACTATTTTCCTCTTAGGAAAACAAAACTGCAGATCACTCCACACTTGCTTTGTGTCTAGAATCATCTCAATGACACCTTTGACTTGGAAAAATGTCTCCTGCTGGCCACCATGGCAGTTCTTATCATCCAGTTTTCCAACACTGGCTCCAGCGTGAGATTGCTTGGCCACTAAGGATGCCTGTCTTATTTTCTCTGTGTATGTTTTTCTGTCTTCAAGAACAACAGACTCAGGTGTTCTATGGATTCTGCAAGGAGACAGAATATCCAGGCAGGGTGGGCTACCCCAAAATGCAGTGGGTCCTGTCTCCCTCTCTGCCCCTGGCTGGAGACTGGCTGACCCAGTCCCTATGGTCACAGAAATTCCAGACAAATGCCCAACTGTTAGACATGTGTCCACCTGTCCAGACTCAAAGAATGGACCTCAGAGGCCAGAGGAAATGCAAAATTGAGACTTTTATTGCACATTCTTGTAAGGGTGGGGTACTGTTCCAACAGGTAGATGGACATACTCAGCGTGATCACAATCAGTAATATAAATCCTAACATGCTACTTCTTTCACCCCCTAACATATGATTATCTCCTTCTTTCATTGCACAAAGACTGTTTAAGGAACAATTAGACAGCTAATTTGCTTTAATCTTGAAATGGACTTGCAGGCTTCTCAGAGCTCTGTGTTTCAATGGTCACTGGTGATAGCCAGGACTGTTCGGCCTGGGTATGGGTGTGGAAAGAGACTAAGTGATGATTTTTGCAGCTGAGTGTGTATTTTAGAGAATGAAGAGTCAAAGGTGTATCGAAGTTTGACTGTGCATTCAGGCTAATATCTATCCTCAACAGTATGCTCTTATTTTGTTCCCTAAACTGTCCCTTAAGTTTTGTTTTCTCCATTGCCAATGACAATGTTCTAGAGGTGTCATAGGTGTTGTAAGAAGAGGCCAGAGGTATCTGTGCTCCCTTCTTTTTTTTTTTTTCTGTGCTCCCTTCTTGATCCTGTGACTCAATGCCCTTGGCTTAGACTTAGCTAAAGGCTTTTTCTTTCCACTCTCGGTCTACTCAATGCTAACTCTGATTGCTGTTTTTCCATGTTAAAAACAAACAAGTTTTGGAACCTACCACAGTTCAAATTCCTGGAGGGAGGTGATGCTGCCCCTAGCTTTTGTTTAGGAGCTGAAGGAGGCGGTCCAGAGAGTGAGACAGGCTTACTCCCAGTGGATTGGGAAGAGAACACTCTCTGAGGGTTCTCTCATCACTTAGGATGAGATAGCAAAGTTTTCTCAGGAGATCTAGAGACTTGGACCTGTTCATCTGTTCCCAGTCCTGCAAAAGTATTGACATATCTGAAGAGGGGGGCTGTCAATGCTTTGCAGAGAGAGAAAAGTCCAAAGCCGTGGCTTAACTCTCATTGGAGGCCTTAGAGAGGACCCTGACAGCGTCATCTCAGAACACCCCAGAAAATGGGCTGCCAGGAGATTATGGAGAGAGTTTTACCTCTCAGGTAATAGGAGTAATTGCAGGTGGGGAGAATAGAGAAGTAGAGATTTCCCTACTAATTACCCAGTGAGGCTGTCAGGGTCCAGCTTCGATTAAGGAGCCTTTGGGTGCACCCTGGGGAGTTCCTCTGGCCATGGCATTTACTCTCAGCTTCCACTGGCTCCACAGTGGAGATCTTACTCCATACCAAGCACCCAGAACCTCTGCAGGACCCCTCCCCCATCAGTAATGGGGCAGGGTGCTGTTACTCAGAAGGGTCAAGGTTGCATGAAAAGGAGATCCTTCAGCTCCATCATTTAGGTACATTAATTCTCCAGGTATACCAAGCAAACAAGGACCCAGGCAACTACTATGGTCCACATCCAGCATGTAGGACAGAGGACTCTGTTTTGTGAGAGCAGTGAGAATGGTACTGGCTGAGTGAGGACAAATGTTTTTTAGAAGCTGGAATGAAACAGAAGCTCATAAGAGCCCATATTTCCCTCCCTCAGGATCACTTTCTGTGTCTGGGATGGAATCCAGAGCATCCCCAGACAACTTGGCTCCGAGAACCTCTTCTTGGCAGGCGGAGATCTATCTTGGAATTTCCTGTTGAAGTCTTGAGCCCAGGCAAAGCTCATACTCCCCAGAGCTCACAGTTTCATCCTTTTCTCCCATTTTTTCCTTCCTTTATATCTCCCATAAACTCCTCTGAGATCTTTGTGTCATGTAACCCAGATCACCACTCTCTGAGTTAGACTCCTTGCAAAACTATGTTTTCACAGTTTCTCTAGTATGAGAAGCTGAAGGTGTAAATGAGGTCCAGAGTGTATGACAGGTGTGGTGAAATAGGAAGAAAATGTTCAGAGGGTGTGGGAAAGGAGGGGTAGAGGGAAGCAAAGAAGGGAAAGCAAAAATTTGAAGGTTAAAAACAAAAAATGGAGACTTACTGGTCTTCAGGCCCATGCCAGAAGAGCGCCCAGGTACTGAGGTTAGCAGCAGACAGCTCGGGAAATGGCGACTGGGCCACCGAATCTGCGCCGGGGTTGGAGCTTACTGGATTCCAGGCCCACGCTGGAAGAACACCCAGGGACTGAGATTAGCAGGTCAGAGTCTGACTTGCTCCACGTCAACTGCAGAAGCACATCCACTCACCTTGTATTGGTCAGTAGGTGGGCCTGTTGGAACATCAGCCCCTACCATTGCAGCTACACACGGTCTACAGCCTATTGGCCTCCAGGCCGACTGCACAAGTGAGCCCAGAGACTCTGTATTGGTGAGCAGGTGGGCCCACTGGAACCTCAGGCAGCACCATTGTAGCAGTTAAGGAGCCACAGCCTTCCTGCCTCTAAAGCAGACGGGAGAAAGTGTTCTGACTGTATTGATTGAGTGCCTCATATGGTGTGCCAGAACTAGGGGTTTTTCTTTAGGTCCCAATACAGACTGCAAAGAACAACCCAGGAAACACTGCTATTTTAAGGTTCCTAACTATTAGGAAGAAAGTGACTTGCAACAAACAGTGCCAGAAAACGGGGCAGGTCAGAGATGAGGAAACACTCAAAGTTTCAGATACAAAGATCCTCACCTCAGGGTAACACAGGAGGAAGGGAAATAGAGAAGTTTGAAGGCCAGTCTCCAGGGTCCTTGGAAATGGTAACCAAAGCAGATCTAGTAAAATGGAAATCAGAACTGATCTCTGAGATGAAAGCAGAGATATTGGACCCTGTCAACACGATGATTAATAAAGCTAAAGAGGAAATCATGGAGTTGATAGAATCCAAGATAGCAAAAGCAATGGAACCATTTAAACACAAGCAGAAGCCCAGGAAATTAAGAAAGTAAATGAAAGTTTGCGCAATAGAATGAATTTGGCAGAAGACCAAATTTCAGACCTAGAAGACCGGATCTCAACCAATGAACTGGAAAGGCATAATCTATGGAAAAAAGCAAGCGATAATGAAAAGGCAATCCAATAGCTCCTAGACGATTCAAAGAAGAATAACATAAGATTGATTGGAGTCACTGAGGAAGCAGGAGACAATGCTAAAGACATCAAAAAGCTATTCACACAGATAATGGCAGAAAAATTCACAGAAAAAGGTAAAGAATTGGACATAGAAACATATGAAGCATACAGAATGCCACAGGCCCATGACATGAAAAAATCTACACCTAGGCATATCATCATAAAAGTCCCAGATATCCAAAAAAAGAATGAAATACTGAAAGCAGCCAGAGAAAAGAAAATAGTTACATTCCAAGGGAAGCCCGTCAGGATCACAGCAGACTTCTCAACTCAAACACTCAATGCAAGAAGAGCCTGGAGTGAAGTCTTCCAAGCCCTAAAGGAAAACAACTTCCAACCCAGACTAATGTATCCTGCAAAACTATCCTTCAAAATTGATGGGGAAATAAAATACTTTCATGACAAAGAACACCTGAAAAACTTCACAAATACAAAACCTGTGCTCCAAAACATTTTAAAGAATATCTTGGAGAAAAATAAGGAAAGTTACAAATCCATGAGACCTAACCGAGTCAATCCATGGGACCAAACAAGAAACTGATGGGGAAAGGGCAAAATTAGAACAACACAGCCAAGAACAGGAAAACGTGGCAGCACTAAATTTACCTATATCAGTCATAACCATTAATGTCAATGGACTCAACACGCCAATTAAGAGATACAGACTGGCAGAGTGGATCAAAAAACAAGATCCTACAATCTGCTGCATACAAGAAACACACCTCATTCAGAAAGAAACCCATGGACTAAAAGTAAAGGGATGGAAAACAATACTCCATGCGACAGGAAATAGCAAGAAAGCAGGAGTGGCAATTTTATTTGCACACAAAATAGACTTCAAGCCAAAGCTGATAAAGAGAGACAAAGATGGACACTATCTTTTAGTTCAGGGAAAAATCCAAGAGACAGAAATGACAATCTTAAATATCTATGCTCCAAATTCTAATGCACCCAACTATATAAAACAAACAGTAACAGACTTGAAAAACCAGATAAACTCCAATACAGTAATAGTAAGGGACCTCAATACCCCACTGTCACAAAGAGACAGATCAACTGGACAAAAGGTCACTAAGGAAATCCTTGAGCTCAACCAGACTCTTCAGCAAATGGACTTAATAGATGCCTACAGAGTATTTCACCCCACAAAGTCAGAATTTACATTCTTCTCAGCTGCTCATGGATCATTCTCCAAAATAGACCATGTGCTCATTCATAGAACAGGTTTAAGCAAATATAAAGGGATTGAAGTTATCCCTTGTATGCCGTCGGACCATAGTGCCCTGAAATTGGAGCTGAATAGCAAAGGAAAGCCCAGGATATTCACAAACACATGGAAACTGAACAACACTCTGCTGACAACCAATGGGTCACAGAAGAAATTAGAGAAGAAACTGAGCAGTTCTTACAACTAACCGATAACCCCAGTACAACATACAGAAATTTATGGGACACAATGAAAGCAGTTCTACGCGGAAAATTCATAGCAGTGAAAGCCTACATCCAGAAAACAGAGCAAGCTCAAATAAACAATTTAATGCTGAAACTCAGCGACTAGAAAGAGAGGAGCAAAACAAACCCAAAGCTCTCACTAGGCAAGAAATTATAAGGATCAGGGCAGAAATTAATGCAATAGAAATCAAGAGAATGGTTCAAAAAATCAATGAATCGAAAAGTTGGTTCTTTGAGAGGATAAACAAAATTGATAGACCCTTAGCCAACCTCATTAAACAAAGAAAGGAAAAGGCTCATACCTATGTTACTAGGAATGAGAATGGAGAAATTACTACCGACCCAGAGGAAGTCCAGAGGATAATAAACACCTACTTTGAAAATTTATACCTCAATAAAATGGAAAATGTAGAAGAAATAGATGGATTTCTAGACAAATATGAACTCCCAAAGCTGAATAAAGAAGATATAGAAATGTTAAATGCCCCAATAACAATCTGTGAAATTGAAAATGTAATTAAAAACTTGCCAACAAAGAAAAGCTCTGCACCTGACGGTTTTACTGCTGAATTCTATAAAACTTCTAAAGAAGAGTTAGTGCCTCTACTTCTGAAACTCTTCAATGAAATTGAAAGGGAAGCAGTACTCCCAAACTCATTCCTGGAAGCAACCATTACCCTGATTCCAAAGCAGAGAAAGACTCAACCAAAAAAGAGAACTACAGGCCAATATCTCTAATGAATATCAATGCAAAAATCCTCAATAAGATCCTGGCAAACAGAATACAGAGAATTATCGAAAAGATTTTACACCCTGACCAAGTTGGAGTCATCCCAGGGATGCAAGGAGGGTTCAACATACGTAAATCAATCAATGTTATACACTATATTAACAGGCTGAAGGACAAAAATCATACAGTCATCTCAATTGATGTAGAAAAAGCGTTTGACACACCCATTTATGTTCAAAACTCTACAGAAGATCGGAATAGATGGTCTCTATAACAAACTAATAAAAGCTATCTACCAGCAACCTTCAGCCGGTATCATACTAAATGGTCAAAAACTGAAACCTTTCACACTAAGATCAGGAACAAGACAAGGATGTCCTCTCTAACCACTTCTGTTCAATATAGTTCTGGAAATATTAGCCATAGCAATTAGGCAACAGAAAGAAATAAAAGGAATAAAGATTGGAAAAGAAAAGTTAAATTGTCATTATTTGATGACGACATGATACTCTATCTAGAGGATCCTAAAAACTCAATTAAAAAACTGCTGGACCTAATCGCCAATTTTAGCCACGTAGTTGGTTACAAGGTCAATGTTAAAAAATCAGTAGCCTTCATATACACAAACAGTAGACCCACTAAGATAGAAATTGGAGAGTCAGTCCCTTTCACAATATCACCCCCAAAAATAAAATACCTAGGAATCAATCTAACATAGGAGATGAAAGACCTCTACTCTGAAAACTATAGCACTCTGAAAAAGGAGATAGAAGATGATTATCAAAAAATGGAAAGACATACCTTGATCCTGGATAGGAAGAACCAATATTGTCAAAATGGCTATATTCCCAAAACTACTCTACACATTCAATGCAATCCCGATTGAGATCCCAACAGCATATTTCACAGATCTAGAGAAAGAAATTCAAACTTTCATCCGGAACCACAAAAGAACTAGAATAGCAAAAGCAATTCTAAGCAACAGGGACATGGTGGGGGATATTACAATTCTGAACCTGAAACTATACTATAAAGCCACTGTGATAAAAGCTGCATGGTACTGGCAAAGTAACAGACCTGAGGATCAATGGAGTAGACTAGAAGATCCGGAAACTACTCCAGATACACTGAGCCACCTCATCTTTGACAAAAGAGCCAAAAATCCTCAATGGAGGAAAGATAGCCTCTTTAACAAATGGTGCTGGAAAAACTGGGCTTTAACTTGCCAAAGACTAAAACTAGATCTAACTCTTTCACCGTGTACCAAGCTAAAATCAAAGTGGATAAGAGGCCTAAATATTAAAACAGACACTCTAAACCTACTGCAAAACAGGTTAGGTAAAACTCTCAAAGACATTGACTTAGGGAAAGACTTCATGAACAAAACTTCTATGGCACAGGAATTGGCTGAGGAAATAAAAAAATGGGACCTCATTCTTTTAAAAATCTTCTGCACAGCAAAGGAAACCACCAACAGTGCAAAAATGCAACCAACAATGTGGGAAAAAATCTTTACCAACTGTTCCTCAGACAAAGGGCTACTATCTAGAATATATAAAGAGCTCAAAAAAATCAGCCCACCCAAATTTAATGACCCAATTCAAAAATGGGCATCTGAAATGAACAGATATTTTTCAGAGGAAGAAGTAAGAGCAGCTAAGAAGCATATAAAGAAATGCTCAACATCATTAGTCATTCAAGAGATGCAGATGAAAACAACATTGAGATTTCATCTCACTCCACATAGAATGGCTGCCATTTCAGATTCAGCCAACGGCAAATGTTGGCGAGGCTGCGGAGAAGAAGGAACCCTTCTCCACTGTTGGTGAGACTATAGACTTGTACAATCCCTGTGGAGATCAGTTTGGAGATTCCTCAAAGAGCTAGAATTGGAGGTCCCACTTGACCCGGCCATTGCCCTGCTAGGTATATACACACAAGAATTAAAAGACTCATATCACAGTGACATATGTGCACCCATGTTTATAGTAACCTAATTTGTGATTGCTACATCTTGGAAACAACCCAAATGTCCATCAATTGGAGACTGGATAAAAAAGCTGTGGTTATTCTACAGAATGGAGTATTGCTCTGCCATAAAAATGATAAGTTTGAATCATTTATACTGAAATGGACATACCTTGAGGATATCCTCATAAATGAAATAAATAGGGCACAGATAGGTACATATCACATCTTTTCTCTGGTATGAGAAAATAAAGATGTAAATGAGTCCTAGAATTGTATGTTATATATTATGAAATAGAAAATGCTCAATGTAAAATAGGGTGAAGGGGGAAAAATGATGAGATTGTAACAAAAAAGTAAGGAAACAAATTTTATGTATATGGGGGGGCGGTAGGGTGGGTAGGGCTATGGGAAAAAAATGAGAATTAAGTTGTGTCTTATACTGGTACAAATCCCCATTATGAAGTGCAATCATGATGCATATATGTAATGTACCAATAAAGATTTAAAAATTTTTAAAAATGGAAATAAAGCTTAGGTATATAGGAGGTGGGAGGTTGTTGGGAAGGCAAGGGAATGGGAAGAATGAGAATCAAGATACATCGTGTACAGGTACAACTTCTCAGTGTTGATTGTGGTCATAATGTGTACCTAAAATGTACCAATAGACTCAGTGAAAGGTGGGAAGCATGTGTCAGTCTAGTAGGAGCCGGGCTAAGCTTAAATTTGAGGAGTGACCTTGACACCCTGAATGAACAAGTGACCCCTCTTCTAGCAAGGCCATGGCACTAGAACACTTTGTCATCATGGATAAAGGTTCACCATGGACAGCAGCAGCATTGTTGGAACATATTTTGCACCTTACATAGTAAGGCTTCAAGAAAAGCTTGAACACATTTTCTACCCGACTAATATTTTTATCACCTTAACTGAGAACATTAGATAATGTTGATAGAGGTGAAATTAGACATCGTAAATACTGGAAAGATAAAGAGAGGTTGGATTTTTTTTTTAATACAAAGCCAGACTGTTCTGCACCTTGGTCTCATGGTCCTTGCTTAGATCAGGATGGCTTCATCATCTTTCTTCATAAGATTAGAGTCATATTCTTGCTCCCTTTCCTTCTCTTTTTCATTGGGTTTTGAATGCAAGGCTTTGTACACACTAAGACTCCACTGAGATACACATCCAACTCTTCATATACTCTTTATGTAACTGACTACAGCATTCACTATATTCTCAGTATATGGGAAGGAGAAAATCCTGATAGAAAATAAAGATACACATCCGTGAAAGCCATCCTCCACATGGTACCAGCTCACAGGGA
The DNA here is from genome assembly GCA_004026965.1 of Petromus typicus. Taxonomy (NCBI): domain Eukaryota; kingdom Metazoa; phylum Chordata; class Mammalia; order Rodentia; family Petromuridae; genus Petromus; species Petromus typicus. The sequence goes on along the minus strand of PVIR01003719.1, from coordinate 54,862 downwards.
CACCCTGGTCTTCCAAGTGCTTTTTATAGATCAAGGTGTCATCGCGGAGGATGTCCTGGCCGCAACGCACCATGAAGGCCTCAGGAAGTTTAGCAATGACCTCATCAACCGCAAGGATGGGTGTGATGTTTACATCAAATGCTTGTCTTGTTTCCTAATGAGCAGTCTCATTGAAGGGCCCAGGAAACAGCAATTCCTGATATTTCTTTTTGAATCTTTTGGGGATGTTGTCAGAGCTGAGCCATTTCTCGTACTTCTTCCAGTCATCTGGGTGCATGCAAGTACCATTTAACAAGGCTTCTTGCCAAGAGAAGTCAATGGCAAAATATTTGCACAGACAGAACAACATGAACTCTTGGGTTAATGGTGGGACTTTTTTTTTTTCTGCTGCATGGATGGTAACTGGAGATTAAAGCACTGGATGATTGTATAAATCATAACCTGAGCCCAGATCTGGGGAACGTTTGCCCTGCTCATCATGATCTGAGGGATCAGGGCCGCAGCTCATGCTCCAATGCTATCCCCACAGACCCGACCCGGGTGGGGTCTATCTTATAGCCTCTCAGGGTTCTGAGGAAGTGGATGGTGGCATTCAGGCAGTCCTGGAGAGGGACAGGGTAATGGTAAGGATGCTTGCAGTACCAAAGAAGGAAATAAGAAACAAAGCAAGAATGTGCATGATGTGGTATCCTCTTGGCCACCAGTTCATTTGCATCCTCTGAATGACCTTAAGAAGTAAAGATGGGGGCCATGGATTTAGCTTAGTGGTTCTGGCACCTGTCTTGCGAGCACAAGGGCCCAGGTTTGGTCTCCAGTAACCACATACAATACTGGGCGTGGAGACTCACACCGAGCAGGAATCAGTACCGCATACCACGGTGCTGGGATTGGTGGCTCACGCCTGTAATCCCAGCACTCAGGAGGCAGAGGCAGGAGGATTGCTGTGATGTGAGTTTGAGGCTGAGCTCAAGGCCAGCCTGAACTACAAAACGAAAGCCTGTCTCAAAAAAAAAAAAAAAAAAAAAGAAAAGAAGAAGTAAAGGTGGGAGTTTACCTTTTTAAATCTAGGTGAGGGGGCAGATCCTTCTCAGAGTTAGGCTGTCCTGGATTCCTAGTTCTAGTCCTGCTCTGCTTCTCAGAGCTGCACAAATTCCATACAAGATGGCACAACTTGCTAAGTCCTGGCCTCAGCAGGGAACCAAGCAGCAAATACAGAAGAAAATGTAAGAAAAGGTACTGCTGGATCCACCTCCTGTGAGAATGGAGATGGGAAAAGGTCAGATTATGGAAAAGGTAAGAAAATGGGAAAAGGTCAAGGTGAAGTTGTGAGGACAACCCTTGCAACTTCCCTGTTCTCCAAAATGCTCAGACTTCTATTTTCTGAATCAGGTACCAAACCCTATGACCTTGAAGGTCAGACAAAATCTAAAATTTCCAGTGTTAAATTCTGAGGAAGACATATGGGATCTAGCACAGAATTAGTGGTTCTGCTTACATTTCTATGATCAGAATTACCCACAATTTGCACCTGGAGCGGCACACAGACTGAAAATGAATTCACCAGGACTCTCAGTGTCAATCCCCAGGCCATTTATTTCCCCTTTAACTACGTTGTTTAAATTCCTTTTTAAACTGCAGATCAAGGAGACAGGTTTGAATGAAAATCTTGTCTTTTTCTATTGGCTTCCAGCAAAACTTCTCTCCTCTGTTGGTCTTTTTGCAAAAACCTAGTGCTGTAGTTTTAGCTTCTACTTGGCAGGGTATCAACTTTTGGCTGGTGAATGAATACCTTCAGGTTTGAGTTCTTAAAACTTAAAAACCTGAAGACAAACTTTATTGTTACCCAGCATCTTAAGGAGTTACCTTCTCCTCCAGGATGAAGGGGAAAAGTACAGTGTGAGGTGTTCTGGAGAGGAGGTCAACAAAACAGAAAAGAGGTGCAGCCCACATGGGGAGACTCAGAACCTGTGACTGAGCATCCTCCTGAGAGGTTCATGTAGCATCTGTGGGACTGGTTTCCAAACCAGTCTCTCCAAATGCATCCAGCAGCCAGAAGAACGGACTTTAAAGGTTACTTCCGAATAGGGGAAAGCACAGTCTACCTGCTGTGTGGATAGCACAAGATGTGTGGATCAAGAAAAGCCTCCATCAAATAATGTCTGTAGGGTTAGTTATGCTAATTTTGCATAGTCGGTAAGATATATGATCCCTCTTCTCTTTATTCATCTACATTAACATGACCCCATGCGGAACCTGAAGAAACAAGATTGGAAACCACTGTATTCTATTGCAGCTTAATTTTGTATCTTTAAAAAGTGGCTACAGCTGGGGATTTAGTTCAGTGGCACCGCTGCCTGCTTTGCAAGCACAGGGTCATGAGTTCGATCCCTAGTGCTGGAAAAAAATAGTGGCTATAAAGGGGATGTGTCTATTCTGTGTCCTGTGGTCTATATGTGGCCTGGACAGCCATAAAGCCTATAACGTTTTCAAATTGCCATGTAATTTTGTCATAATGAGATTATGTGGTGTTCAAGTGCTGATTCCTTAAGTGACAACTGAATGCTGCGTAAGGGAGGGTGAGTTGCAGTGCAAGTGTCTGCCCCACAGTCTAATCAAAACCAGCATGGATCGAATATTATGTGCTCCTGAGTGAACTGATGAGAGGAATGCAGGGATTACCAGGGTATGTCAACCTGCTGGTACATGTGACTGCCACCGAGGGCAGCATCTATTGTTATTAAGCGAATGTGAGTTCCATTTGCTTAAACTCTTCATGTTTGGTCCTCTATTTTCAGGCAACATAAAGCCAACTGCTGCAAAGTTTCAAATGAAATATGTAGAGTTTCAGTCAGACCTTCAAAGACAAATTTGATCACAACTTTTCACTCTAGCTTCTCTTTCCAGACAAGAATATACCTCACCTAACAATCATGCCTTTCTTGTGCAATTGCTTTTGGAAGCAAATATACTTATGAATAAACTTTTGCAGATGGGTTAAGTATACAATACATAAAATTTGATTGAAAACTTCTCGAGAGCACACTGAGGGCTGAGACTTGCAACCACTTCCACCCATTCTGCTTCTATTTTTCAAAAAAGTAGTTCAACAATGGAGCTTAGTGGTTAACTCTGCAAAGGCCCACAGGGCCTGCAAGCTGAAAGGCGTGGAGATAGTAAAGACTATGCTGGTGAGGTTTTGGATAGAAACATGAGCAACGTTGCAGAGGAACAGACACTGTCCTTGTTACACCCTGACAAAGAAGTAACGTGCACTTTGTCCATGCTCTGACACTGTGCAAACTCAGTTTAATGGTGATGGACTCTTTCATCTGGTGAAGGAAATCCTGAGCCAGCACAGCATTCAACTGGCATTGTAGGTGTTATGGGATATATTCAGCCAGATTTACATTAAGAATCAATAGCAAAAAGGAGATGAGCAGAAAAACCTGATATCTAGACAGAAATTAAACACTGACTAAGAGCCATGCAAACAGGGTGTGCTGGCTGAAGAGACTGTTATCATTACAGTGAAGCCAAGACTTTGCACAGAGACAATAGAAAAGATTCCTGGAGAAAATTTCTCACATTTGCAAGGCCACAACCTTCACAGGATCATAATGATAAAAGTACAGATTTTCAAAGATTTGCCACTAGACTTTTTGGAGAAGAAAGTCTCAGAGCACCTTGTCGAACAGGACTGTTTAGGCAAACGAGGCAGTCAGGGGCTAGGCAGTCATACTTAGAGCAACTGTTTACTTTTTTCATGGGCAGCAGACCCAGCCATTGTCCAGCTAGTACTGGTTTGGGAAATATGTAGAATATGACAGTTATGGGGTAAAGAAAGCTTCAACCACTATTCCAAGTTAAGCATGGGAAACCAGGCAGTGTGTTGCAAAGCTCGAGTCTCCGCAAGCAGACCTGCTATGGCAGTAGGTGGGGCTGTGAAGATAAGTCCAAAGTTGCCAAGAAGATGCCAAGAAGATCAAGGAACGGGATGAAAAAAGAATAAAGATGTGTAACAGGCATGTAGCAATCCCTCATGGGGAATGTAATCATTATGTACTGCAAATATGTACTAAAAATTAATGAATAAATGCAGGAAGGACAGAGAAGGAGAAAAAGGAAGAGGGGAAGAAGAAACAGAAGAGGAACTGAAGGAGGAAGAAGAGAAGGAGGAGGAAAGAGATCCCTACATTGAGCAACAACTGCCAGGGAAATGCTGGCAGTGAGGAGAGTGGGCCCAGGGATCTGACCATTTGATATGCAACCAATAAAGCTAGAAAGGTGAGGCTAACCAAAGCACTGGGAACGCACATTTGACTCTAGAATATCCTGGATGTCGGACATAGGATAGGAGGACAGGAACTCACTGCCCAGCCCCTACCCACTGTAGTCCTCTCATAGTCAAGCCCCTTTTCTCACTGAGTCAGTAGTCCATGGTCTCTCAGAACTGGTCTCCCCCACAGTCCAGGTCTCTCCATGCATCTGGATGAATGATATGTCATACATGTTCCTATAAGATATCAATGTAGGTGCTTACTTTCTGTGCTTCCTGTTCAAGGGATCTCCACTGTTTTCAAAGTTTTTGAAGAGGTGGGCTGCAAGGTATTGATTCACACACAACAGAAGTCTGTTGGGGATGTCCCTGGATTTGTTATGTGGTTACCGGGGATCGAACCTGGGTCCTTGCACTTGCAAGACAGGTGCCGGAACCACTGAGCTATATCCCCGGCCCGGGATGTCCCTGGATTTGGAAAAGATGTTTCTCTCTTTTGTCTCTTCACAGATGCTAAGTGACTTATTGGAGTCAGACACTTCACACAGTCTACTCACTTTGAGGGCAATTAACGATTGTGAGTGTCTGCTGTAGAGGCAGAATCTTATTCTGTGTGTGTGTGTGTGTGTGTGTGTGTGTGTTACTTCTCTCACCTTTTTAAAATAGGCAATGTGTCTTTCTTTCTTGTGATTTCTAAGAGCATGAACTAGATTCATTCTGAGTGGCCTCATAGTACCTGCATCTGCCCAGAGGCTCTATTGGTTTCAAAAGGATCAGAGCTGTGATGTAAGGCTGTCTCTCTGTCTTGGTCCCTTGATGACTGGCAGTTAATTGACCACATAGTGGAGCACTGCAGAACCATCACTCCATCTGTGGTCAGGACTTTCGCCATGAATTTCACTGAATACTCAAAACATCGCCATGTTCCCCAAGCTAGATATTTTCCCAACTGAGAGGAAAGTTACTCTTGACCTTGTATTTATCACTACCTTTTCTTTCCTTGTAAAATCATTTTACTATGTGTATGTGTATTTCTAGGTGACATTCTATTGATTTTTATCTGCTTTTATTTTTAGAAAAGAAATAGAAAGTCCATGTAACTCTTTGAGAACTTTTCACTTACTTTATATTACTGAGATTTATACATATCATATATCTGGTTGGGCTTAGTGCTAGGATTAGGGTAACAAGTAGCCTGCCATTCACTGTCATGTTGCTTCTCCATGCCTTTCCTGTGTCAGCCATCTTTTTAAGATTTCACTACTTTGAAGGGAGCTGTGACTATGTCCATCGGTGCTACAGCCTCAGTGCCTCTGGGGTCAGGCCCTTCTGTCTCCTCTACTCTCATTGAGCTCCTCCTCCTCTCAGCTCCTCCTGCTATGGAAAAGCCATCAACTTTCTCAGGCAACTCACTCCACCAACAGGACCACAGAGTCTGTCTCCCGGGCCAGGAAACTGCATAGGTTGTGGCAACAATCTGCAAGATAAGGCCAGGTCCTTCCTGTCAGCACAGCCTAGGAAGAGCAACTTCCATGTGGGCAAGAGTAAGATCTCTGTGCTCTTGTTTTTTTCCTCCTCCAACCTGACTGAGGCTGGCTCCGATATCGAAACTAGAAACCTACGCAGAGGCACACTGGCAACTCTCTCCTGAATACTGGGACTCTAGAGGACCTTGATACTCATCTTCCACAGCATTTCATTTGACAGTGGGGAAAAATGAGCCTCCAGAGGTGTAGGAGCTCTAATAAGACAGGGCCGAGTCTAAGGAAGGATGTTGGGCATGGCTTCCTGTGAATATTAATAATTGCACATACGTATTGAATTGAATGTAAATGGTGGTGGCTATGTCACAGATTCAATCAGGAGTCCAGAGGAGAAGCTCCCACCTCTAAATCCTTTCATTAATTCCTAACAGTTCCCTGTGGAATTCTGGATGAGGCTATGCTATTCTGAGGCCCTTCCTCTCCCATCTTGCAGGGAAGCTCCTTACCCAGGCTGCCTATCGCTCCGCCTCCTGCATGGTAGAAGATAATGGCTTGTCGGGGCTGGTGGAAGCTGCTTGGGGTTGGAACAGCCTCACAGGGATTGTCCCAAAATGCATGTTGGTCACCACAACATTGTGGTTCTCTTTAACTATAAGTCTGTCATGTATGAAACAGAAAAATTGGACCACGGAGCAAATCCTCAGCTTCTTGTGTATGTACCCCTGTAGAAAAAAAAAAATAAAGAAGGGGACCTGTGGGTTACTGTCAGAAACCTTTGACCTTCTTCACCCAGCGGGCACGGACCTCTCTCCTGCCATATCCATATGAGGTCTTTGAGCAAAATTCCCATTTGAATGTGATTTGTATGAGTTCCACCCTAAAGCAGGAGAATACCAGCTACTTATCATAAAGCTCTAAGAATTAGATGGAAAGGAAAATCAGGGGAGAGATATTATTTCTTCTTATCAGACAGAATTTCCTCATGGCCATCACAGAAAATATCCATGGCCAGCCTTGATTTATTTCTATGCTAGTTTTCTTTATGACCATCCTGTTCCTCTTTTTAAGGTATATTCAATATTCATTTTTTATCCTGTAGAGGAAGAGCAAAGGGGACACAGTGACAGGTTGAGTGGACCTGTCCATTCCTTTCAGAAATGTGGGGAAATCCATTGTCATGAGTCCCTGCGCTGCACTATGCCCTCCTTGAACTCTCTGTGCAGGCTGTCCAGAGCAAAGACAAATGGCTGACCCAGGACTTCCCCGGGACACAGGCCTCTCCAGTAGAGCTTTTAGAGTGGAAGATCGGTGTCCACCCCCACCCCTGTCTGAAACTACCTGGCTTCCGTTCAGTGTATTATATTTTTCTCTCCATTCCTTCACTCACAAAGCAGAAACAATGAACATGTGTCTCCAGGGATCTCTGAGTGCATTATGGACTTAACTCATACAGAACATCACACAATAATGTTGGCCAAGTTGAACGCTTTTTTCAGCAATTCCTTGAATGTTTGCCCATTGTTTGGCAGGGACTGTCTGTGCCACTCTGGAGCATGAGACCAGCGCAGAGCACAGTGACTTGATCCATAGATAATTCAGTGGTCAAGACAAAGTCAATTCCTGAGGGTGTGATAGATGAGCCCGCAGAATGGCTGCCACAAAGAGCTCACTGTCATTTGTCAATCAGTTCTCTGTTTTTTGAAAAAGGGTCTTGTTTTGTAGTTCAGGCTGGCCCTGAGCTCAGCCTCAAACTCACATCACAGCAACCTTCCTGCCTCTGCCTCCCGAGTGCTGGGATTACAGGCGTGAGCCACCTCACCCAGCACTGTGGTATGTGGTACTGGTTGCTGCTGAGTGTGAGTCTCCATGCCCAGTATTGTATGTAGTTAACTGGGGATCAAACCCGGGTCCTTGTACTTGCAAGACAGGCGCTGGAACCACTGAGCCAAATCCCTGGCCCCATCAATCAGTACTCTTACCACCTGCACCGGTAAGTCCTACCTGTTACTCTGCAAACAGGACATCCACTCAAGGCCATCCTGCGAGTAGAATTTGGTTGGTATATTGTATGCCCACGGCTTCACCTTGTGACCTCCCCCTCACTACAGGAAATGATCAAGGGTCATTAGGAGATCCTCAAGGTCCTCCTCAGCTCCTCACCCACGGTCTCCCTGTTGCCATCTCCATCTTCTCATCCATATACTGTGCCCCAGCCCACTTGCAATCCCCTACCACACATGTGCTATGAACAGTTACCCCAAATGCCCATGTGCTGGACCACTCACCACTCTGCAGCTGCTCAGAAGCTCTCAGTTAGTTGTTCTTTATTGACGTCCATTATCCAGGACTGCCAGGCTGTGTGGCTCTGACAAACTGCTTTCTCCAGGCCTCCTCCTCTTTAGTCTGAGGTTCTCCCTTCCCTAGCAGGGCATAGTGGTTTGAGAGAAGTATTTACCCATGCTATTACAAGCAGCAGGATGGAGTGGATAATCCGAAGCTTCACAGGATGGGTGACTGCAGAAGGAATGACCACAGTAAGGTTCTCCGTGAGAATCCACACGCTGATGCCCAGGCTCAGAGTGCTGCAACAACCAGGAGGATCTCCAGCAACATAATCATGGTTCTCTTCCTCTTCCCGAGTAAGCTGAGAAATCCCTGTCCTCCAAGGAACCTTCTTCACTCATAGACCATGCAGCTTATGTCTTTAGGGACAGCTCCAGGGTCCGACTGTATCCTACAGATGGAGGCTTTGGCACACTGGAGACACTCTCATGTGAAAGGATTATGACGGATCCTGACTGGGCAGGCCCTGTCCTAGCATGAGGTGGGCTATGGCTCCTGTCCGCGGGGAGCACTCTGCTTCCTCATTCCACTCTTACTATTATCGTAGGGTTAGGGGTCAGTAGACAAAGAAATAAATTAGGAACCTCACTAGGCCTTCTAGCTAATCCTGACTGAAAAGAGTTAAAAACAAACTTGATAGAGTAATTTCCCTGCGAAGCAGATCAAGGAGAGGTGCAGAGAAAAAGGGAAAAACCAGATAAACAGAGGAACTAGGTGGCCTTGGGACTTGTACCAAGAGGTCAGAGAAAAAGCTGAGAGGCAGGACACAGAGAGAAAGCCAGGTGCACGAATGATACGCCGCCCCACATGCACCAGGATACAGAACAAACAGAGGGGTCTCTGACTAAGGGAATGTGTACTCACAGGTATGCACTAACATATATACTTAATTGTATTCACTCCAGGGTCACCGTATAATTCACTTAGGTTGTTATAGAGTACATAAATATCCACATGCCCCTTATGAACTCTAATCTAACCGTGGATAAGGTACCCCCATGTTAATTAACTGCACAATTCAAAGATAGTCCTTAAAGGGTAAGTCAAAGAGAAGTCAATAGCCAAAAAAGGTGCTGCATGTAGACCAATGGAAAAAATTATTTTAGGCAGAGGCCAATTCATTTATGGTAAATTCTGATGGGTGGGGTTACTCACTCTCCCTATAAAAGTGGCTGGAAACAAACGGGTCAGAGGTCCTCCATCTTTCTGGAGCCCTCAACCTTGATTATTTTTCTCTCTCTTTTGTTTTTTGTTGCCCTGATTCTTTCTTATCAGGGTAGACAGTTACCTTCTCCTTTCCTTTTCCTCTTTACAATAAAGTATCTTCTTTTCATTGAACTTTTTCCTCTAATTTTTTAATGAGGCTGAGTTTGGGGTCCAAGTGGGCTGCTTGGACAGCAGAGCAGTGGTGCTTGTCTCCTAGATGTGACATTTTTGGTTGGCTGACCAAGAGCCAGATGTGACTTTATCAACCTGGTTAGAGGTCAGAGAGTCAGTGAGCAGGTGCTTCTCAGACAGTGCTCCAAGCCCTTTCTAGACCCTTGGGAGACTATGCAAACTTGCAAAGGTTATGCAAGGGACAACATCAGTAATTAGAGAAGTTGTCTGAGTTCCAAGGTGAGACTGAATGTGGAAGAAGACAATGGGGATGTGGGCAATTGTCTGTACCCCACTCTCACCTCTTTTGTCTATTTTCCCTGACTTTGTCTGCTAAAATTAGATAGCAGCTTCACAATTACTTTTTAAGAGTAACCATGTCTTTCATTTCTATATTCTTTTTTTTTTTTTTTTTTAGGTTTTTTGAGACAGGGTCTTGCTTTGTGGTTCAGGCTGGCCCTGAGCTCAGCCTCAAACTCACATCACATCAATCCTCCAGCTTCTGCCTCCCAAGTGTTGGGATTACAGGCGTGAGCCACCACGCCTGGCACTGTGCTATGTTGTACTGGTTGCTGCTGGGGTGAGTCTCCATGCCCAGTATTGTATGTGGTTACAGCGAATTGAACCCGGGCCCTTGTGCTTGCAAGACAGGTACCGGAACCATTGAGCTAACTCTCTGGCCCTCATCTTCTATATTCTTATGCTGTAACATCTAGGAAACAGCTAGGGCCAGGCTGATCCGAGGGAGCTTCCACTTTCCCAGAGGGATACTTTTACTCTGCTAACATGAAATCTCATGGAACAGACATCTGTGGTCTACTGTGTGCCCCTAACTGAGGCTGAACCTCCTGATATTGCTTGGCATTTACATTAATGGAGAATCTACAATACCAGTCCCTATTGTTTGCTATTCCTTCTACTCTACAACCAATCCACTTGCTCCTGGGATCCCCATGCTGTGGGTCTACCCCTTCCTCATGGGAATGCGGAGATGCTGAAGCCCATCAATAAAGGATGGATAAACACAATAGCCCATACCTATGGGATGGCTATCATACAGCCATGGCGAAGTATGAGCAGAGTTGGGGAAGATCTCAGGGTAAGATATACCTCCATACCAAGGATACAGGATTTCATTTTAGGGCTCTGAGTTGTCCTTCTCTTATTCACCATCTTACTCTGTGGCTACTGGCCACTGGTGACTGTTCCAGGAAGCCGGAGGCCATGCTATGAGATGTACTATGAAGAATTTGTGAAGAAATGAGAGTCAAAAAGGTAGTCTTTAGACTCCCTCTTGTGTACGTAAAAATGAGCCTAGGTGCTGGAACGCTGCCCTAGAAGAAGTGAGGAGCCCACCTGGCCTGTGACAGGGTCAGAGCTGTGTGTGAAAACAGCTTTGCCTATGCCAAGCCTGTTAGCGGATTTTTGTTTTTTTAAACATGGGCCCCTCACAATGTAATGGGTAGCTTTAGACAGTTACATTCATGTTTAGCACCCCCCCCCACTAGCCCAAAGTTTAAAGCTTGCATTTTGTCTCCTCTTTGCTGGGACAAGTTCCAGTAAAACTCGAGTAACTAGTTTATTCAGTGTAAATAGCAGAAAGAGTTCGGGTAGTGTGCCAGATCCTACCTGCAGACTAAAAAACCAAAGCAAACCAAACCAAAACCAATCATAAGGCGAGTTCAAAAACTGAAAAAATAGATGTACAACTGAAGCAGCAGACAGTATCCTGGCTAAAGGTATCTCTAGGAACTGTAGACCAGTTTACCCAAGTGTGTTTTAAATGAAGCTTTTTCTTTAATATTTATTTTCAAATAATTATAGAGTCATAGGAAATTGCAAAGAAATCTTTAGGAAGACCATATGCTTTATTTACTAGTTTTTCCCAATGTTCACAACTTCTGTAATTAGAGTACAGTATCAAGAGAGAAATTAAAGTTGGTATAATCATAGACTTTATTTAGTTTTCACAAATAACATAAACACTGAATTTTGTATTTGTGTGTGCACTTGGGTGTGCCTGTTTGTAGCTTTAGACAAATTTATCATTTATGGAGCTTTAAGTAGCCAGAGTATTGACCAAGATACTCAGTAAGCCGTTGGCACAGAATTCCCAGGTTTTATTCACCATAACTCCATTCATCCTATTTCCCACTAACCCCTGGAACCACTGCGTAGAAGACATAAGAGTGCCTTGGGTCACTGGTACTACCTTTGCCTAGCATGTGTCAGGCACTGACTTCAATGTCTGGCACTGCAAAAAAGAAAGATAAAACATTATTTGATAAGTATTTCCCTGAACATATTTCATAAAATTTTCATGAATTCATGTGATATAAAATTTAATTTTGTTTATATTATCCCAAGGGATATTTTCGTTTTTATAGATGTTTTCTTTTTCCTTTTTATGTATGTTGATTTGCCCAAATGTATAATTTGCATTATGCATTCATTTTGCCTCATTTCATTTTTTAGTTGACATATAACATACATATTCATGTGCAAAGTATGATATTTTATCCAATGGGTGTAATGAGGAAGTCAGAGAGACTAATCTGTCCCTTAAAATATCATTGTTTCTTTTGTTGGAATATCCAAAACCCCTCTCTTCTAGCTATTTTTGAAATAGCTAACCTACTGCGCCATAGTACTGCCCCAGTTACACATACAGACTTTAACTGGACTCTCTAGGTTTGGCTGTGTGTCTAGCTTCTTTTCTCTTTGTGAACAAGGTGACCCCACCTTCTTTAAAGTCCTATCAGCTTCCTGCCTTCACCTTATATCTCACTCAATGATGATGCTGAATTAAATCACGGAAGTGTCCCCAGGAGGCAGGACTTCCTGGGGTAAATGTGAGTGTCCCTTTCAACTGGAAGCTAGATTGGTGATTGGTAAAAAGTTGGTAGCAGTATGTGAACGGGCATTTCAAAATGTGTATAAACTGTGAAGTCAGTGTGTCCCCCAGAAGAGTCCACTCAGAAGCTTTTCCTGCAGAGCACTCATGGTGATCCGGTGGATCACACAACACACTGTGGGGATAGTAGTGAAACCCAGTGGCCTAAACCAGGGCTTCCTTAAGAAAAAGGAAAAACTGGCTCTATTGCTGGGGATGGAGGCTGTGATGGGCTGAATAATCACTCATTAAAGACATCCACTGTCTCATCCTCTTCAGATTCTGAGTGTCATGGTTTGGACATTCAATGTTCCCCCAAATGTTCCTGTGTTCAGAAATGAGGATTAGGAAGACGATTACCTCATGATGAGTAACCCTTAGTGAACTCATAATCTGCTGGCATTCTTGGGAAATAACAGATGGTAGGAGACGCAATACAGTTGAAGAGAGTGAGTGGATCATGGAGATATGACTGAGGAACTTTTGATAGTCCCCAGATCTTACTTCTCTGGCTCTTTCTCTTTGTTTCTGCTGCCTGTCTGCCATGAACTAAGCAGCCTCTCCCACCATCTGCTTTCGCTGCCATGCTGTTCTGCTTTCCACAGGCACAGGAATGGAATGAATTAGTTTGAATCATGAGCCAAAAACTACTCCCCTGGGAAGTCATTTTTCCTCAGTATTTTGGCACCCTGTTGGAAAGCTAACTATCACAATCGGTATAGCTATCACACATGGGGCATGTGATTGAGGATCTAGAGATAGAGAAATCAGCTTGACCTGTTTAGGTGGGCACGAAATCAACACAAGGGTTCCTATAGGAGGCCACAGGGTATCATAGGCAGAGAAAATGGAGAGCAGAGGCAGAGGGGAGAGAGAAAAGAAAATGGTACACTGTAGACTTTAAATCTGGGGAAAGAGACCCAGACAGCTTTAGATCTAGAAAAGGCAGGAACAGGCATTCCCTCCAGATCTTCTAGAAGGACTGCATCCTTGCAAATTATTCTAGACCTCTGACCTTGGCACTGGTACAGAGTAAGCTTGCAATGGTTACTCCATTACAGTATTGGCCTTTTGTAACAGTGGCCATGGGAAAGGAACAGAGGTGAAGCCCTGGCTTACCTACTATAAATGACTTACAGTTGCTGCCAGATGATAAACTGTCACCTCTGAGACAGACCTAACACTCCACAGGTCCAATCAAGCAAATGGAGGGAAGTGTAAGTTGATTAGATTGAACATTCCAGAATGGGGGAGGCAGAGGTTTGTCCTCGGTGTGATAGGAACGGAATCTGGGTATGAATCATTTAAATACTTCAACGGTTTAAATTTATTTAATCCTCATGAGACACTATGTAATGGATACTGTGCTCATACCTGTTTGACACATGTAAGACTGAGGGGCAAGGGGTTCAGGAACTCCCAAAAGTCATACCATCAGTGAGTGTGAAATCCAAAATGAATTCTGACTGTGTGCACCAAGTATCTGTGTGTTAGCATGCTGCGCTGTATGCATCACTCACCCGTGGACACTTGGTGGCCCTTTTCTTCTAATGCAATTTGGTCACAGGGTATTGTGGGGGATGCCTACAATTCTTACTGCAGTTTCAACCTTTTCCTTTCCCCCAACCCTGAAGTCTCTTGTCATTCCATTATTCTACGTTTTATTACAGCCATGGGCATTCTTTTCATTTGAATTTTTCTCAACTCTTTGCATTTAGTTTTGCTCTTTAGAGGAGAGGTAGAGGGACTGAGTAATTGCTGTAGCATTTCTACTCGTCCTTCTGTCATGTGCAGTGTTTTCCACCTTCTTTCAAGAATTTTTTTTCTAGAACCGAATGCTGTTGTTTCTCTGATCTAAAATATTTAATAGTTTCCCAAAGGCTTTGGTTAAATCTATACTCCTATCTATGGCCGCAAAGCCTGTGTAAACTCTACAGGTCTTCCTGACTCTTTTGTTACCACCTCATTTATGTAGTATTTCCTGAGTTAAGCCGCTGGTGCATGCACTGTACGTTAATAGGATTAGATGAGAATAGGTCTGTGTCAAAATAATCAAGCAGTGGTGATTTTGTCAGAGATCAGTTGTTGCATTGTGAGATAAAGGCTGTGGGGTTATTTGTGTGGGTTCATAGTTTTCTTCCATGTTTTTAAACCTTTTTATATTTGTAGTAGCATTGTAGTTGGAAACAGTTCCTCATCCACCTTAATGAAGCAAGCAGAGATGCATGCCTTGCTCAGTGGCCATAATTTCTTATATTCCTGGGTTGAGATTCAATCACATTTATGAAAGTGGAAAGTCGTAAAACAAATTGTGTTGTCCTCTGATCCTGAGGAAGTTAAAGAGGAAAAAGTAGACCGTACATATTGCTTCTCCGTTCTAACAGGACCCTGATTAGTCTGAGGGTTGTCCTGGCATGAAAGCATTACTAGCCTAGGAAAAATCTCCAGGAAAATGCAAAATCTTAAGGAAAGAAAATGGGAGTGATGTGTGAGAGATAAGAAAGTTAAAAGAGAAGAAAGTAAGAGCATACTTCCTGCCACAACTGGCTGCCAGTTCCAGAAGCATCCATGCATGGTTATAGAACATACTGAGTTTCCTACGAAAACAAGCCAACTTTATTTTTCTTCCTATCATCTTCTTCTGTGGTCTTCTGCCTAGAAAATAACATGAGGTGACCCTCGCATCCACTGTGCTGTTGTAACCTTTGTCTAAAATCCCTATGTGATTTCCTTCTGATGGGATGTGGCAAAAATAACATGAAGGAGTTTGGAAGCTCTTTTCTACATTAGAGTAGAACTTGTGGCTACTTGGGCCCTGTATATCTCCCTGTTTGTGTAAAAGGGAAAAAAAATTACTATTTGGAGAAGCTCTTGTGGCAAGAAACAGAGGGGAGGCTGAAGAATGTGATAATGGTGACCTTGGTCAACAGCTATGCTGAAACTACCTTAGTCTCCAACCTGAATGGAGGGTAGTCCACCTACTAACCTTATCTGAGCCCCAGATGAGTTCACAGTCCAACACCTTGATTGCATCCCTGTGTGACTATAAAGCCAAAAGTCCTTGCAGTGCACTTGTCAGGCCAACTGGAGCCAGTCCAAACCAGGATTTGACAGGTGACTTGGACTCTCAGGGACAATGAAGTGACTCCACCTTCAGCAGGATCACTCCCTGTTGTCTAGTGGTTAGGATTCGGCACTCTCTCACCTTCAGCAGGGCCTGGACCTGATGAACCCACATGAATGTTGCCTCCTTAGGAAACTAGGAGGCACTTGGGACTTGCCCACTGACCCTCTTCCTTTCTGTTTCCTGTCCAGTAACCCTGGTCTCTGGAGAGTACACTGTCTCCTTTTGAGAACTGAGAGTATGGACAATGCTATGTAATGGGGTCATTTCTTGACCTAGTGGCCTCACTGATTTTCAAATACTCTATTAATGTTCTGTGTTGCAAAACACTCAGGAGCTGGGTGCAGTGCAGCTGTAGACTGTGTGCTTAGCATATTCCAGGCTTTCAATTCAATTTCCAGCAGCCACCACCACAACAAGGAACCACTCTGATGGACTTTCATTCTCTGAGCTAAGAATTGCTTACTGCAGTTATTAAAGAGGGAGGGTGGAGAGGAACAGGCCATTTTATCATTTGTTTCTTCAACAGATGCTGAGGAAAAAGCCTTTAACTGTGCACCTTTTAGGCATGATGAATGCCGGAACTCATGTACAGGAAACACAAGTTGTTATTTAAAACATTCTGCTGGTGATTAAAACATTCAGAAGTTTCTCAAACGTTAGGCAAAAATCTAGACTCCTATCTGTATACACAGTCTTCTGTGAGCTCAGATAATCCCTCCAATTCTCCTTTCTTCAATCCTTTCATGCCTCTGAGGAACTTTCTGAGCTTGGGTGAATCAACTCTTTCTACAAGTAGCTGTTCTAGTCACTGTAGATTAAAGGTAAGAATAAGCCTTAGTCTCTAGAGAGGTCTGAGAAGCATCCAGTGATATTGATTGTGTCAGTTATCAACTATTGCAAAGGGATAGATCAGCTGTTGAGTTGTTTATAAATGTCCACAATTTATTTCCTTCTTTTAAATTTATATTTTAATTTTTAAATGTTTGTCATGGTGTTGCAGGTGGAAAGCAAGTCTTCACATATACTGAGCAAGCTCTCCAACACTGAGATACATGCCCAGCTCTGTGTTCACACTTTTTTATGTTTTCCCCAGTTGAGATGCAACTAATTTATGAAAATAAAAAGGCTTCAAAAAGGTTTTGGCACCCTTTGACTTGATGAAGTTAAGAAAGTAAGGAGACTCTTGGTGTTGCTTCCCTGTCCTGACAAGAACACAACTGGCCTGATGACTGGCCCTGATTGATATGAAGCTGTGAATAGGCTGGGAAAAGGAACCAGGAAAGTGCAGAGATCCCGGAGAAACAGGTGGAGGAGATGGGATGGGGAAGGAAGTTAGAAGAGAGGATGGTAAGAACTTTTTTCTGGGGCAGCCAGATGCCAGTTCTAGAAGGATCCACCCATGGATGCGGACCACACTATATTTCCTAGGCTGACATATAGCTCTGCTCTTCTTCCATCACCTTCTTCTGTAGCCTTCTGCCTAGGAAAGAATAGTTGACCCTGTCATCCATCGTGTTGTTCATATTCTCGTCTGGAGCCCCTGTCTAAGCAAAACTTGTGACTTCTTTTCAATGGGATGAGGCAAAGGTGATGACATGAGTGGCACTGTCTGCTCCTGATTATATTCCAGGAGAATGGGAGGCCACCTGGGCTCTGTTTCTCTGTTGCTGCCAAAGGAAGCAAATGCAAATTAGGGGACTTCAGTGTGACAACACACAGTGGGTAGACTTTACAACGTAAAGATGGTGGCTTCTGGCCAGCAACTATCATGATACTGATGACCTGATTCTCCAACCTAAAAGGAGGGTGTTCTGCCTAACAACCTCACTTAACATAAATTCAGATCCTTCCCCCCTTGAGTCTCAGTTGTAACTGCTGCCCAACACTACTGGAGACCTTTGCAGTTAGGTTCTGGCATCCTGCTCAGTACGTGACACAAGCCTGAGAAAAAATACACTGAATGAGAGAACAAAGAGAAAGGATGAGGGGTGCCAGCGCAACCAATGCTGGGGAAGTACCAGGCACTAATTTTTATTGGCAATCATTTGGAGTAAAGGTAAGCTATGTGCAAGGGCAGAAGGATATGTGGCTTCTATGAAAATTGATG
Source organism: Petromus typicus (assembly GCA_004026965.1). Lineage (NCBI taxonomy): Eukaryota > Metazoa > Chordata > Mammalia > Rodentia > Petromuridae > Petromus > Petromus typicus. Next base: position 37,255 of record PVIR01003719.1, on the reverse strand, counting down.
TAAGTAAGTCTTGTAAAAGATAAGACAAAGCATTTTCGAATTTGAAAGAGAACAGATAAAATGTATGGTTGTAATTAGAACATGGCCCTCCTAGCTGGAAGATTTTATTTGTGGGAATAGAGTTTGAGTGTGAGTTACTCTGACCTATGTGGATAGGCTTTGGACAGACTCATCTCCCAAAACAGGCTGATTGAAGATTAACTCTTTATAGCCTGCACTGATTGCAGCCTACTTTAGGTTTTAATCAATATGGCAGTTGCTTGCATAACACCTTGATTGTAGTCCTCTGGAAACATAAGGCAAGAGCCGAACTAAGCTGTTTCCAGACTCCTAAAATGCAAAAACTGTGAGGTAGAGAATGTATTGTGATAATCTGCCACATGTGTGATGGTAATGTTACATGAAAACAGAATATCGACAGTCTCTCCCATCAAAACTGCTGACTTGAAAGCCATGAGTTACAATGTTGGCTGAGGTTCCAAGAGCCCAGGCCAGTAGACCTCATGACAGGGACACGTTCAGGATCCCCTCTCCATCAATAAGTGTTGAAGGCAGCAGTACCCAAAGAAGGTATGGCTGATGGAAGGAAATGGCTCCAGCTCATCACTTAGTTAGGCCTGGAAAGAAGTGGATGTGGAGCACCTACAGATGCATGAAGCAAGCATGGGCTCTTGGAGGTTTTGTGGGCCACCTCTAGCATTCAGGATAGAGGTTTCCTTCCATTTCCCTGGGAACAAAGTGGGGGACATCTAATGAGGAAGGACTAGTGTTTTACAGAAGTGGAAATGATACAAAATTCTATCGGGGAACAGAGCCTACACCTTCCTCCCTCAGTGAATGTACTTTCCATATCCCCAAGACAGCTCCAAGAATCTCCTCTTGACAGCCAGGGATCAGCCTTAGGAATTCTAATTAACACTGGAGCCAAGGCAAACTCATAGTTCCTCAGGGCTGATGATTTCTTCCATGCTTCCCCTCTTGCCTCTTTTCCTGTGTCTATGTTTCCAAAATACTCCCCAAATCTTCCAGTAGTCTAGCCCAAGGGTGGCTGGATCCAGGGAAAGACTCATTCAAAGAGCATCTGTAAGTCCAGCTACAGCAAGTCCAAGCTCAGATGTGACCATTTGCCTTGACCCAAGGAAAAGCAAGATAGGCCATGGATCCAGCAGGGCCATGGATCCAGCAATTTTTTGTCATCATGGATATGGGTTCACTATGGATCACGAGACCAGTTGCTCATACTTATTCTACACAAAATGTGTAGCCACTCATTTTCACTAGGTTATATCTCTGTACCTTCCATTATCTCTCAGAAAGCCATTAGATTAATAACCCATCATGTTCCAGCTCTCATGTTCCCATTTTGAACCAAGAACATTCAGGGGTTATTGCACATCCAAATCATGACACCTAGTATTTGAGTGTGGGAGTGTAGATGTTTTTGAGGGCTCAGCCTATCAGAACCTTCATCTTCAGCAACATATGCAAGTGTTTTTCCTTCCTTCTTGAAATGGCGCTGGGCTGGGACACAGCATCTGACTGACTTCCACAGAATCTGTGGTGCGACTCACCAGATCAGCGAGAGTCCTCTGCAGTGGAAGCCTTTTGATGGACTTATCTGATGCACATGGTGTCTTATTAGTTTGAACACATTTTGAGATTTCTATCCTCACACAGCCACCTCCATTTCACCAATCATTGGTCTGGTTTCCATTCAGTTCCTAACCATCAGGGTCCAACTGTCAGCAACTCTTTTCGTGAACTACTGATGAATTATACTTCTGACCATTCTCTCTTCCAGATGAAGGCAATAATCAGACACCCCTGCAACAGGTTTTAATCTTCTGCTGGGTGCTATGATGCAAAGTTAAAAGAAAAATTTGAAGATATAATTAAAGAGACAGAAATCAGAAGCCACCATGACCAATGCTCATGCGGGCGAGGCTGAACCAGCAAAGGCCTTAAACACCCAGAGCTGTCAATACTTATTGGTGACATCATAGTAAGACTGAGGGAAAGGGAGTAAATGTGAGGACTTGTGGTTGCAGATACATTACTGGTACAGGCAACATTTGTAAAGGAAAAGACAAAACATTCTTTAATTAGGAACAAAATGGACAAAATTTAGGTTGTAGCTAATAATTTACCTTGTCTTTATAGTAAAGGTCTTAATTCTGGGAAAGGGTTAAGGTTAGGGTAAGAATGGGCTTGTTATTATTGCTGTAGTTGCTGGGGGTTGAACACAAAGCCTGGCACATGCCAAACACATGCTCTATCATTGTGCTTCTCCCACCCCCTCAGTTTCTTTAGCAACAGAATATATTAATAGAGCTTTTTTTTTTTTTTTTTTTTAAGGTTTTTTGGAGACAGGGTCTCGCTTTGTGGTTCAGGCTGGCCCTGAGCTCAGCCTCAAACTCACATCACAATCCTCCTGCCTCTGCCTCCCGAGTGCTGGGATTACAGGCGTGAGCCACCACGCCCGGCACCATGGTATGTGGTACTGGTTGCTGCTGGGTGTGGGTCTCCACACCCAGTATTGTTATGTGGTTACCGGGGAATCGAACCCGGGTCCTTGCGCCTGCGAGACAGGCGCCGGAACCACTGAGCTAACTCCCCGGCCCCTAGAGCTTTTTTTTTTTTTGAGACAGGGTCTCCCTTTGTAGTTCAGGCTGGCCCTGAGCTCAGCCTCAAACTCACATCACAGCAATCCTCCTGCCTCTGCCTCCCAAGTGCTGGGATTACAGGCGTGAGCCACCATGCCCGGCACTGTGGTATGTGGTACTGATTGCTGCTGGGCATGAGTCTCCATGCCCGGTATTGTTATGTGGTTACCGGGGATCGAAACTGGGTCCTTGTGCTTGCAAGACAGGCACTGGAACCACTGAGCCAAATCTCTGGCCCTTAATAGAGTATTTGATACTAGTGCAGCCATTGGCTCAGGAAATGAGGTTGTTGAACTATTAGGCTGTTATATTTCTCACAAGAAGAGAGTTGGCCACACCATGGTCCCTAGGGGATCAGGAAGGCTAGAAACTAGGCAGTGCCCTGCACTGTGGTATCCCTAAGTAGTGTTAGTAGGATCAAGATAAGCTGGTTGGCATAATTTCAGCATGCTCAGGATGCAGGAATCTCCCTATTTGTTTGGACTTGGCTTTGTCATGATTATGACCGGTACATAGTGGTCCAACTTATAAACATCCATTCCCAAAAGCAGCTGAGGCTCTTGATTGCTTGGTCTGTGTATGGGCAGTATGCTCATAGGCCAGTTCTTTAGTATCTTTGGATACTTTCTAATCCGGAGAGGGCAGCCAGTTCTGGATTAGTGAGGCCCAACCTCTCATAAGAAAATAGAAAACAAAAGGCATTGTTTTTACATGGGCTAATTGTGGAGCTGATTTGTGACACGGAGCCAATCAAGCCAGTGTAGAGGGAGAGAAAAGTTGAATTAGGGTATGAATGGTTGCCCCACACCTCTATTGTTTGCTTCCCCTTCGCTTGCTTACCTTGGCACACAAACTGCCTTTGTAACCTCTGATTTGGCAACTGAAAGAAGAGCCACAGGATACTTGATGTGACTTGTAAGTCTCTATATCTCCCAGAGCCCCTGCCAGAGTTTGCTATTATCTCTCAGAAACCCCTATACACAGGCCGTCCATCTTCTGATCAGGATGCTAAAGGCAAGGGTGGTATGAGAAAGCTGGGCTCTCTCTGTAGATAAAATGGCCAGGGCTTCCCGCCTCTGCAGACACGGCCTTTCCTGCTGGGAATCTGTTGCAATCACTTTAAACGAGGTTATCTCAAGTATGCCAAAGTCTTCTGGTAGCACAGTCAGTCACTTCTTGGATTCACCCTGCAAGATATAAGGTGCCTGGTCTGTAGGTAAGATTCTTCTTTATAGTCTTCTCCAGGAAACAAGCTTTGTCCTGGACTCACCCTGAAGGAAGAAGAGCATCATGATTGCTTTGTTGGAGACACTCCTCCCTTTTGGGTGCATCCTGGGTCTGGTCATCAGCGTATGGATTTTAATGAAGCATATCTTCGCACCCAAATCTCCACCTGATTTCAGCCTGCCAGGGAAGTTTCGGATTCTGAGCTACTCCTTTATCACAATAATTATATGGGTAAATTTTTCATTTTAATAACATTTGATTTTGATTTTATAAGAGGGTACTTTGAGGAAGCTTTTTTACAGAGAGCCTCAAAATTTTCCTGGATGGGCTAATAGTTACCCATCCAGGTACTGAGTGATGATGAGTGATGATGTGCCAGAGTGCTGATGTGCCAGATGCTGTACCGGGGGGTGTGAAAGGAAAGATGATGACCTTCTAGAGGCCAAGAAACGAGCTCTGAAAGTACTTTTCAGGTCCCATGCAGGAGGACAGTTAGCAGGAAGAAAGCCATGGTCTAGGTCTCATGGAAAGTACTTCTAGTATATGCTAGAAGCTGGAGGAGGAGGTAGGACGTGGTGGTCTTGCCTGGGGGAGTACAAAGTCTGTAGATGATGGGGTAAAACAGATCCTATTACTGATCAGTAGGAGAAGAGTCTCCAGTGATGCTAGTAGATTCCCACATGCTGAGATGCTGCAGAGTCTATAGCTGCTGGGCTGCTGGTCAGTGTGAGGTATTTAGAACCAGCAGTCATGAGACACAGCCCTGAGCATCCATACCTTCCAAGCACAGGGTGGTACTAGTGAAAAGTTGATTTTTCCTAGTGTTTAGGAGGACACACATCTTCTACCTCATAGATTCTGTGCTTAATCCTTGGAAATGAAATTTAAAAAAGGCTTAATTACTGGAGACTAGTTTTATTTGATATATAGCTTTTGTGAGGGAGACGGAACTTGCTCATAGTACGTGGGACCCATGGAGAAGCAGTTTAGACTGAGAATTTATATACCATTTGAAAATAAAAATAACAAACCTATAGAGAAATGAAAGACAAAGACAAAAAGTTTCAGCTGTCATGACTATGAACTGTGAAAGGTAAATATAGGGAGGAGAATTGTGGAGGACAAAGGTGGCATGTATATTTTGTTATCTTGACTCCTATCAGTGCAGTCCATGGACGATAAGAGTTTAGTATCATCATGTTCCTCTCTTCCTGTTCCAAGAGGCGAGACACCTGGTAAAGGAAAGAATTTTTGTTGCCGATCTCTCAAGGACTCTTTCTATTAAATGTCCTGAAGCTGGTTGGGTCCCAGTTTAGTCACAGAAACAAACCAAAGCTGGGCTGTTGGGAATGTCCGCCCTGTGGAGTTCATTGTAGAAATAAAATGGAGTGTCAGAAGCCTGCTGTTCAGAAAGATATTACTGCCTGCACTCTATTCTAGCCAGTTTGTCAGGGAGGAATGGAAAAGCAATAATATGCCACCTGTGAGAGAAGACAGATGGCTAACAGTTGCAACAAATAAAGATATAGTTAGTGCATTTTTTTCTTTCAACAATTAAGGGATCAAAAGCAAGTTATGGGCCAGGGAGTTAGCTCAGTGGTTCCAGTGTCTGCATGGCAAGTGCAAGGGCTTGGGTTCTATCCCTGGTAACCACATACAACAATACTGGATGTGGTGGCTCACGCCTGTAATCCCAGCACTCGGAGGCAGAGGAAGGAGGAGTGCTATGAGTTCCAGGCTAGCCTGGGCTATGTAGTGAGCTCAGGGCCAGCCTGAACTACAAAGCGAGATCCTGTCTCAGCAAAAGCAAGTTACCAATCTTTAATATCCAGCTATTTATGGGACATTTCCAAGGATGAATTCTTCCTACCTTAACTGTAATGCAATAAATGATCTTCCACTTATTTTTTACTTCTTTTCCCTATAGTGATTTAGAAAGATTATCTTCAAGCCAATGTAAATATTTCATAAATATTTGACCGTCTTCTGACCAACTGGAAATGCATCTGTTACTCAATAAGTCACCTCCCATCATCTACCAAGAAAAACACTGACTCAAAAAGAACAACATCACACCACTATGTGGGTACAGTGAGATTCTGCTTCCAAGACAGAGGAGGTTTTTGTTTTGTGTTTTCATTTTTAAGCAGTACAGGGTGTAGAATGCAGGTCCCGTAGTACCTTTACCCTGATGGTGCGCTGAACTGTGAATTACAGGCCTAGTTTATTCCAGGAAGAATTTAGGGCAGTGGCGGTGAACCTGAGACCTCCATGCTCTAGCTGGCTCTTTGTTACCTTTGGAAGCTCTAGAAAGTTCCACCAATGATATGGGGAATGACTTTCTAAAAAAAAAAAAATTTTTTTTTAAAGACAGGGTCTTGCTTTGTAGTTCAGGCTGGCCCTGAGCTCAGCCTCAAACTCACATCACAGCAATCCTCCTGACTCTGCCTCATGAGTGCTGGGATTACAGACGTGAGTCACCATGCCTGGCACTGTGGTATGTGGTACTGATTGCTGCTGGGCGTGAGTCTCCAAACCCAGTGTTGAATGTGTTTACCTGGGATTGAACCTAGGCCGCCCGAACCACTGAGCTAAATCCCCAACCCCTGGGGAATGACTTCTTGCAGCTCAGGCTCCTTCCTACTGGTTCTCACAAGGTTTGCTCCCTTGAGGACAGCAGGCTAGTACTTCAGCTCAACCCCAGCACCTTTATTTTTGGCTTCCTAGGCTCAGGATGCACAGGAGACCTCTGGAAAAAATCTTACCTTTAACTTGCTTGTTCACAACAAAGCCAACAGCTTATTGGGCGGCCCAGTAGACTTCCAGTTTTGCCACGGTGACATTTGTGGCTTGTGCCTTTTTGAACTCTACTCATTCTCTTGATATCGACAATATTAGCCTTTCATAGGTTCTCATATCTGGCCAAAGGAATGACTCTGTTTTCAAAAAGGCCCAGAGACCATGGAGTGGATTTCTTTCCTCTTTTTCTGTCTGTTGGTCATTTTGGTGAATTACTGCAAGGTGATATTTCTGGCAGGAGAGCAAAATACATTTCAGCAATTGTTCATTCCTATGTTCAAATCTTAACTTAAAAATTTTCAGCCCTCGGTAAAACAGGACTGCCCATTTAGCCCACTGGGAGACTCCGAAGGCCTTTTGTGACCTCTGTGGGCTCTGGTGTTCTCATTTATAAAACTGATTCTGTTTATGATTTTTAAATTTTCTGATTTTGATAAAACCAAGCTGTTTTCATTTTGCTGCCGACTTTCTCACTGTCTGAAGAGCCCTTTCCGGCTGGGGCTGTTTAGCTTCGGAAGCATGCCTGTGTCCATCGCCTCATTCATTTAGCTTCACCTGGAGAGTTTTATTCAGTTAAAGTGGGGTGGTCGCTGCTCTGCACAGGACCCCGTGCTGAGTGCAGGTCCCAAACATGGGGGAGGAACCATCCTATGTGAGGCAGGAAGGCCAGCTCAGGCTTTGTCATCTCATTCTGTGACAGGCTCAGAATCTCCTCTAACTTGGTGGAAGACAAAGAAGAAGACAAAAAATGGCCCTGTTTCCAGTATTTCCAATAGATGCAGAGAGACCCATCCCTTGAGCCGAGGCAGTGTTGCCTGCTGTGTGCACCGTCCTCCCAGTTGTGTTCATGTGCTATGATAGATGTGTCCTGTGCTACACAGAAGTCATGGGTCCATCCCCAGCACAGCTCGGCCCTGTGCTCTGAGAGCAGAGCGTGGAGGCAAAGTACAAATGTCTTTCATGGGGCTTCCCTTCCAGTTGGAAGGAGATGAAACATCACAACCTTTCTCACTATCCCTGCCTGCCGTGTCATCCCTCCCCAGATCTTATTCTTGACACCATCCTTCTTACATATCTCTGTGGTCCTTGTCACAGTCCGAGGTGGTCTTGGTCCACCTTTGCTTTTTTTATTGTCTCCCTCCTCCCAAATGGAAGTTGCAAGAAAGCAGGCAAGACAACTTCTGTTTTTATAGATGGATCCTGAGTGTCTAGTCAATTATATTTATTTTGGGAGGGAAAAAAATGCATGAATAACTAGATGGATGGATAGGTGACTACATACATGCATGCCTGAGTTTGTAAATGAACAGGTGGCTGGGGGGGACTAATATCTATATCTCTACCTATATCTATATAGATAGATATAGATATAGGTATATATATATATATATATATATGATTAAGAAATAATCATCTGGAAATGATATATATATCATTTTATATATATATATATACCATATATATATATATATATATATATATATATATATATATATATATGCCTACCATGGGTTGATGTCATATATCCAATTTGCTCATATGCACAGGAAATATAGGCAGTCTCCCTGAAATGAAAATGTGTGTACTGTTGCTGGGTATAGAAATATCTATCCATCATGAACCATCATTCCACACCTGGAGGTCTTGCCATGATACCCTGCCACATTTGGAACATGTGCCATGTGGGGGACCCACCCTGTGCAAAGGGTTCCATCTCAGGATCCCCATATGGCCCTCTTTCCCAAAAGCTTTCCTATGTTGAGAGAAAATAGCATTTTAACAGTTAAATTAGGGATGTGTTTGCAAATATTCACTAAGCATCTACTACTCAGTGTTAGATTCTTTCTAAGATAGGAGATACAGAGAACAAGACAGAGCAGGCTCTGCCCGCATGGGCTTGTAAGTCGGTGAGAGAGCTGAACCATACAGGAGAAGGTGAATAAGTCTGCAGGTTGACATGGTGATTGAAATCACAGGGCAGTAGAATGCAGTGATAAGGAGAATCGCTGTAATGGAGTCACTCTGATCAAATCAAGTCTCTCCAAGAAAGCAGTTTTGGAGCCCAGGCCAGGGGGAAGAGGAGGGCCCAGGACGACAGAGAAGGATTAGAGGAAGGGCATTCTGAGGTGGGATGGGGACCTGGGATAGCTCGATGAGTCCAAAACCAGAGATGCCAGCACCTCTTTCAGCAGAACAAATGGAACAGCACTTCAGTGCAACATTTAAACAGACAGTCATTAATGCCAAAAAACCCAGGATGAAATAGAATAGCAAATTCATATAAAGGCAAGAGCCAAAAGGACAGAGTGACTGCTTTGTGTTCATCATGCCAATTTTGGTGTATTAATATTCTGCATCACTACACTATCTATCTGGAGATCCTCCCAGCACTGAGCCTGGATGTACTACTCACTGCTGTGAATGGAGCTAGCTTTTAGGACTTTAGCTGTGCCAACCTCTTTATAGACACATCCCATCAGGACTTGCCTATTTCTTAATCAAGAGAAATACACAAAATTGTTAAGAATTCTTGATTGGCACACCAATCTATTCTTTATCTAGTCTTATCTTTATCCATTTTATATCCCTTAGCCTTCCTGGTTCTCGTTTTCCTCCGAGTGTGAAGTTAGATATTATCTAGGGTGAGCTCGAGGTCTGTTCCAGCACCAGCGCTCAGGAGCTTAGGGCAGATCTCTGATGTGGCCCAGGCGGAAGCCAGCAGAGCCCCTTCAGAAGAGGAGAAATAGACAGGACATTATCCTTGTCCACCTGGCAGCTGCTCTTACACGGGCTGTGTGTGGGGCAGGGCACTGGGCACTCCTCACGGCCCACACTCAGTCTGATTTTTGTCTTACAGATTTTTATTGTGACGAGCGCAATTTCCTGGTTCGAGAGAGATATTCTGTGGTGCGGTGTGTGGGGTGAGTTGCTGAGACAATCCATAGATTTCCCAGGAGGGCAGTGGGTCTAGTGGGGATTTCCAGATGAAAATCACAGAGCAGAGAGTGAGGCCCCGACCTCAGAGGCCTCATGGTATGCACCCAGGACATGGACACAGCTCCACTCAAAGCAAGACAAGGTTGGGAAATGCCTGCTGCTGAGGAGACTGCGGGTCAGCAGTGTGGTGTGAATAGTGCATTATTAACAGCCAAGCAGCTGTGGCATTTTACATAACCAGTTAGTGAATAATACAGAAAGGTACTCTGTGATGTGAATGAATTTTAGTACTAATTATTAAGTGAAAAATCCTGAAAAAACACGTAACGTTTGACACCTATCAAATAAAATATAAAACAATTCCAATCAGAAGAATATCTTCTAGGAATATATATAAATATAATAAAATAATGCAAAAAAATATAGTGAATCTATAATCCACCTTTCAGGTGGGACAGCATGGAGGTGGAGAAAGATGGTGAAGCAGTCACAGTTGTCTGAAAGTCATGTTCAAGGTCCAGGCCTTGGTTTTAGTGATCTTTTGTCAAGATCTTATTGCATTGTTAAAATAACCACTTTCCTGTCTGCCTACCAAGAAGCATCCACACCGGGGTCAGTGTGGAGAGTGTCACAAGACACAGCCATGGAAGTTCAGGCAGAAAAGAGACTTTGCTACAGGGTGGAAGAACTGGAGACTCTTTGATATAATTCTGATTCTTACTCCAAGAGATGACAAGCCAGAAAATGCAGGAGATAGAACATACAAGCTATCTTGTTTGACTGTACCTGTCCAGTTGTTATAGGATAGTTTCTCTAAAAATGGCTTGCCAGTCAAAAGTATTCTAGACTTTTCCTCCCTCAAACAAAGAATTAGACCAGACAGGTCAATAACAATGCCAAGAATTTACTTGAAAAATACAGTACAGGGTGAATGGTATGAAAGAAATCCACTGTGCAGAGTAGTCTAGGGCCAAACAAAGAGAAAAAAGGGGTAAAAGCAAAAATAAAAGTGCATGTCACATCTGAGAAATGTGGCTCAGGCTACTGTGCAAACTCGCTCATGACAGTTAATGGCTTTCCGTGCTGGCTGCTCTTCTCTTTAGACATCAGCATCTGCTAGAAGCTCTGAAGAGATTCTACATATGGGGTCTTTGCCTTGCCCAGGGGTCTTGTAAATGACAGGGTCCCACTCATCTCCTCAGCCTGCTTTGCTGCGTTCTATCTCTTCTATCACACTGGTCATCCTCTAACCTGGGCTTCTACAGACTCGGGAGGCCCCCTAGCACCTGCATGGAGACTGAAGAGAGCAGCCTTTTTACAGAACTCAGAGCTACATTCAGTTGTCTGCAACTCTGTGTGAAGATCTTCAAATGCCCAAGACCGGAGGTCCCTTGAACAGGGAGCAAACAAGTATGAACAAACACACGCATTGATATCTTGCACCAAAGTGCTCAGTGCGCCATGACTTCAGATCTTTGTAGAGACCTGGCTTCCACGCCAGAGCAATTCTGATGGAATGACTGGTGGAGCAACTCAGCCAGGTGGGAGCTTGCCAGAGTGTGACAGGTGGTGCCAGGGAGCAGCTGCCTGAAGATGAGGAAACAGTCAGATATACTCTGGGTCCTAATGTTCCCTGGTTTTCTAACAAGACACTACTGGGAATCACTGCTCAACTTGGGAAAGATGGTTCTCTTGATTTTTGGTTCTGCATAGCTTTTTTCTTCTAATGGGTTTGTGGATCGGCCTGGGCTTCTATAACAAAATTTACATTAATTTACATCTAATTAATGGAGATGGCTTCCTACACTAGTCAAATCTGTTACTAGAGCAAATATCTGTGATAATCAAATCTATAAAGGGTGATGGTTTGTCTACCTGAAGTGTTAAGAGTTTTAATCTGTGATAACTTGCCTCTATCTCTTGAGCCTGTGGCAGTATAATGTGGTGGGAGCATATGTGGGACAAACTTATCTCATGGCCAAGACGCAAAAGAGAGAAAAGATCATAATCCTCCCTCAAGGCCACACTCAAAATGACATAAAAATCTCACAGTAAGCCTCATCTTTTAAAGCATCCGCTACCTACCAAACTCAGCATGAAGCTTTTAACCTATGAGCCTTTGGAGAACTCATGTAATCCAAACCGCAGCCTTCTGCCCTTGGCACTCAAAGGGTCACACACAACGCAAAATTCAACCAGTCCATTTCTAAGGGTCCCTACAGAATGAACTATTCCTGCATTGCTCGAGTCCATATCAATGGTCTCCTCAGAGACTTAAGGCAGATTCAGCTCTGAGTTCTTCTACAAGTCATAAGAAAGTTACATACTTCCAAGTACATTCCTGGCACCAGCATGGGGTGAACATTCATACTCCAACAAGAAGAGAAAGAAAAATAGTGAGGAAAGATCAGATAAAAGACTAAACTCAGGGCAAATATTAAGTCTTACAATTTCATGACCGGCCTATAGGGCACTCTTTGGTGGGGTGTACTTTCCCTGTGGCTTTAGTAGGCCCTCCACCTTCTCTTGCTCTGTGGCTTTACTGGGTTGGACCTCAAAAGTTCACTCTGTTGAGCAGGCTCTGCTCATTGTCTGCAGTTTCCCCAGGCAGGCATTGCTCACAGAAAACTCTTCTTTCTTCTGGAATCTCTACTGAAGCTCTGATTTCACCTCTGTGTCCTCACCCACTGCACTGATGGGATTGCCTTACAAGGACCCTGACTTTGAAACGCACTTTCTGGCCTCCTGAGATTTCCTTTGAAATCTTATTGGAAGCCTCTATGACTGAGTAGTTCCTGCATTCTACAGGTCCACAGATCAAATATCCCTTTGGTTATGCCAAGGTATGTTGAATACGCACTCCAACCACAACTGTAGCCACTTCTGTATGCCTCACTGGCTCAGGAAGTCCTGGGAAAAAGGTAGGGCACATAGGATTTTCTTCTCAAAACACTTGTGAAAAATCTTTGAAATTAATTTCTATGGGTGTATTTCTCAGCCTGGTGTCGCTGTGAGTTTGCAGATATCCGCGATCTCTACCAGGCATCTTTTTTATTGCCCCCATCTTGGCTTCTTTCTAAAGATGTTAGCAGTTTAGCAATGGCACCTTCCTTGCCTTCACTTTTGCAAGTGTGGCCAAACCTTTATTTTCTAAGTTTTGCTCCTGATTCTCACTGTAAATCTGCCTGAATGTACCCCTCACACTCACACTCATATGGGATTGCCTTACAAGGACCCTGACTTTGAAACGCACTTTCTGGCCTTGAAATCTTCTCTACCAGAAAAACTAATCCATTGCTTTTAAACTTGGCTTTGGGGCATACGTAAGATGCATTTCACTTCTTATCCATGCCATAACAAGGATGGTTTCCATTACAGTCTTTAATAAAGTCATTTCTGTCTAAAACTTCACCAGCACAGATATTACTATTCACATCCCTATCAGCTTTCTGGTCTTCTGGGAACTGCCAAAACATCCCAACAAACTCTGCTTACAGCTCTCTAAGCCAGATGCCTACAAACTCATTCCAAAGGCTCTTCCATGTCATTAGGGATAGTAACCACAAAGATCTCAATTCTGTTCCCAATTTTCTAAGCCTGTCTGCTTTGCATCACTGTAAAAAGTACTGGAGATAATTGACTTATAAATGGGAAAGTTGATTTTGTTTTGCAGTTCAGCTGATTATGACTAGTTGGCTTCATTGCTTTGGGGTTGAGGCAAACAATGATGGTGGAATAATGTGTCTTTGCAAAACCATTCACCACATAGCTAGAAAGAAAGAAAGAGAGTAGAAGAGAACACCATCCTGTTTGATGGGACACCCCCATAACCTAAAAATATACCCCTAGGTTTTACCTCTTTAAGTTTCTACTACTTCCCAATAGTGCCAAGCTGGGGAACACGACTTTGATAAATATTTTTGGGGGAGACACTTGAAATCCAGGCTAAGGCACTTACACAAGACTGATTTATGGAGTCTGACAGGTGAAGATCATACCAACTCAGTCAAGTCGTGAGAAGGACCTTCTGCAAGTTATAGATTCTTGTCTTCATGTTGTCTTTTCATGGGGCAGAAGGAGACACTGGAGAGATGTGTATTTCTTTTTACTTTTAATAAGCATATGTGTTCAGTACATAATGCTGACATTCAACATGGGGAATTTGTACGTGTACACAACACAACTTCATTGTATTTTTGTTCCTTTCTATTCTCCTTCCTCTAAACCTTTTTCTCCCTCCCCATTTGGAAAAACTTTATTTCCAGTGTTTTTTTCTTTAATTATTTTTTGCTCTTTAAATCCCTTTTTCTTTTTTCCCCTCTCTCATCTCTTGCTTCTTTTCTCATCTGAAAAGTTCTTCCTACTTCCTACTATACATCCTCTGTTTTGCTCCTTACTAATACTTTGGGTTCCTCACACAAGAGAAACAATGTGATATTTAAACTTGTGTGCCTGATTTACTTCACTTAAAATTATGGTCCCAAGGTGCATTCGTTTACCTAAAATATGTCTCAAGTTTATCCTTTTTATGGCAAATTGGTACTCCATTTTATACAAATACTACCTTTTCTCCATGCATTCATCTGCTAATGGGCATATGGAGTGCTTCCAGTAGTTAGTGGAGTTCCTTTTCTAAAGACACAGCTTCCATCCATGAGCACTTTGCCTTCATAATTGATCAGATTGTCAAGACCTTGCATCTTTATATACTCAAATTGCATAATGGAATTTTGACATGTGACCTAAGCAAAGTCAAAGCATTCAGTTTACCACAATGACCAAGAGAGGAGGGGAGAGACCCTGGAGGCTTTTTCTGCCTCTTTCATGAAGATTAGGGGTTTTGTTCAGAGCACATACTCTTCATTATTTACTTCATGATGTTAGACTTGTATGATTCAAAAGGAAATGAAGAATATTCTCCTTTATAATGGGAAAAATGGCAGTCAACCTTCATGCTTTCTGCTTCCGGATACTAGAGCTACTTCACTGGAAGGACCTGGTAGGTAGCATGTATTTGCTTGAATTTCAGGAGAAATCATGTGTGACATTTACATATTATCAATAGGTTGTTCATCAAGGAAATAGTACAAAACATGTTAGTCAATCAAACCCTATCTTCATAGTTAAGAGTTTAGAGAAATTTTTTTTAAGGTTTTTTTTTTTTTTTTTTTTTTTTTTTTGAGACAGGGTCTCACTTTGTAGTTCAGGCTGGCCCTGAGCTCAGCCTCAAACTCACATCACAGCAATCCTCCTGCCTCTGCCTCCCAAGTGCTGGGATTACAGGCGTGAGCCACCACGCCCGGCACTGTGGTATGTGGTACTGGTTGCTGCTGGGTGTGAGTCTCCTCACCCAGTATAGGTATGTGGTTACCAGGGATCAAACCCGGGTCCTTGCTCTTGTAAAACAGGTGCTGGAACCATTGAGCTAAACCCCAGCCCCCGAGTTTAGAGAAATTTTTAAGGGAAACAAAATTCAAGCCCTAATAAAAAGTGTCAATTTTCAAACTGATTTCTTCAACACTTGTTCCTTACACTATGATAGAAATAGCTGAGGAAGTCAATTAGAAATTTTTGAAGTCCCTTACTTTGGGGAAACATAAACCTAATTGGAGTTACTTGTATCATTTCTAATATGAAAATTTTTCTTATTGTTTTCACAAATTTTGAAAGCCATTTTGAATGGTACTAAAGAGCTGTTCTCCCTAAGTTTTTCCAAACTTAACATACAATTAGAACGTGCCTTTCTGATGCCTTTAAATTTTACATTATATGAACAGAAATCCATGACTCATACCTAGAACCCAGCATTTCAAACAAAAATAGTCTTCTTAAGCTTTCTAATTCAGATATGTTAACTACATTAAACATGGCTGAGTAGAGGAAGAGCCACACTACATTTACTTAAAGAAAATTCACTAAATGCACAGGTAAACGAAGAAAAGAAAGGACACATATCTTGATGCCAAAATCAATCTGAAACAAGAGACTTGTAGATCAACAAAACATAAACATAGGACTTTATATAACAGCAAACCAGCCCACAGTTGTTGCCAGCAGGACCTCTGCTTGTGTGTAGAGCAGGAACTATCATTCTGGTAAGTTCCCAAGAAACTAATGGGCTGCAATAACGTGGCACATGTAGGCCACACAAGACAGTTGAGATACAAAGCCTGTGACGTTTGCCTTCTTCAGACAGGTTGGGGCATCTTGGCAGTAAGTTTTGTGGGCACACATGGGCAAGTGACCAGGAAACCCTTCCTCCTCCTCCTCTTGAGCTTCCAGTTCCCTTCTTCTCTCCTTCTCCCCAGCCTTCTCCCTCTCTTTCTCTTTCTTGTTTGTTTGTTTGTTTGCTTTCTTTTGTCAGGTGCCATAGCAGCTAAATGGAACCTCTAGGAACAAAGTTCAGGACTCCAGCGGGGCAGTGAGATTAGTGCGTGGAGTAGCCTCACTCCTACCCCACCCTCAGCAGTGTGAAGGAGCAGAGGGATGTGGGACTTAACCCTGGCCATGTTCTGGAATCAGTGGGAGATCATAAATCTGTGCAAGGGCCGGGAGGGACCAGCTGTCCATTAGACAGGGAACAGCCTGGGACTGTCTCTGTCTGAAGGTGCCAGAGCAACAAGGAGAATGGGGCAGAGACATAGGGCAGGGAGGCTGGGGCAGCGGCTAAGGTACATCCTCTGAGGGGTGTTGGCTGAAGACTCAGCTGCATCTCCACACCTAGGGGCCAAAATCTGCTCCATACCCAACGCTGATCCCACCGCAGACTGGACAGGGTTACTCAGCACCGATTTGGGCTCTGACTTGGACACTGCTGCTCAACTGTGGGCACTAGAGCAATTTTATTATAGTTTTGTTTTGTCTTGTTTGCTTTTTTTCTTTTTTGTTGTTGCTATTGTTTATGTTTTTACTTTTATAGTTTGTTTTGTTCACCTTTTTCTCTCTGGGCTAGGGGAAGAGTCTTAGTCTTAACACCTCCAGTTCCTCAAAGCTTGGGTGATTGCCTTTTATTCTTCAGTCTTGCTTCTTCTCTATTTCTTTTCATTTATCTCTAGCTCTTTTATACTTCTCCCTTTTCCCACAAGGCAAATGCATTAGCTAAATGATTGCTATTTTATACTCATTTTTTCTATCATTCCAATTTTATTTCATGTTTCTGTTTTACTATGCTTTCTACTAAATAAAGATGCTTTTAAAACTTCTTTTTTGGGCCGAGGATTTAGCTCAGTGGTTCTGGCTCCTGTCTTGCCAGCTCAAGGACTGGGGTCAATCTCGGGGTAAACACATACAACAATGCAGGGCGTGGAGACTCACATCCACCAGCAGTCAGTACCACAAACCACAATGCCGGGTGTGGTAGCTCATGCCTGTAATCATAGCACACAGGAGGCAGAGGCAGGAGGATTGCTGTGAGTTTGAAGCTCGCCCAGGCTACATGGTGAGCTCAGGGTCAGCCTGAACTACAAGTGAGACCCTGTCTCAAAAAAAAAAAATTCCTTTTTTCCTCTTGGGTTCCTTACAAAAGATGTCTTTTGGGAACAGAACCTGAGGATGCTTGAGGCCAATTCTCAGGAAGATCTCTCCAGCCACGTTCCTAGCTCCTCCGCAGTTTTGGTTGCATCTGTTTTGTGCTTCATTAAACTTTTTCTACTCTTGCCCACTGCAAATCTCTCAGACCTACACTCCTCCCCAGGACACTGGGAGAAAAGACAATTTAATGAGTCACTGGATATGAATAAGTAGTAGCGGTTAAGGTTTAAATATTTTAGAAAATCCTGCCTGAAAATATAAAGGAGCAAGAAATTGCTACCTGACACATGGAGAAAACCAAAATGATGACACCTGATTTTTGAAAAAAGGAGGATCTTTCACTGAAGGCCATCAAATGAGAGAGAGGTTCACTCAATTCCATCTCTTCTACCTGCAGGTAGGGATGAAATCTGCACATTTCACCTGAGTAAGGGGAAATAGAGAGCTAAGAGTTGCAAACAAAGGTTTTGCTGAAATTCAGCTTTTGGTACTCAGTCCTGGGTAGAAATTGTGGGAAAGTTCTTGTCCATTCAGCAACTATAGATAATCACCACACTTCTAATCTAGATCCTAAAGGTCCTGTTCCCGTCTTTCAGGTTCTCTTCACTGGAAAAGTTTGGTTCTGTCAGATCTGCAAGGTTATTTTGGGGCTGGCCCTATGGTAACTGCATTCTGACAAACAGAATGAACATATTTCAAGAACAAGGACGTTTCACTGTGAAGGATCAATTTCAAAAGCAATTTCACCTGACTTCATCCTCAGCTCTTCCATTGCCTTCTGACAGGCGATGGGACCAGCAGTAGCTTCTTCTGCATTTCTGCTTGGTAACTTTCTGAAGCCAATAGCTCCTAACTTGTACAACCTGGTGTGGAGTTGATTCCTCCATGGGAAGTAGAATATGGGCTGGAATCAGGAATCCTAGCAAGCTTGACTCTGGGAAGTTTCTTCATGTTCTCTTGGATATAAATGTGGATACTCCACCTTAATTCTTAGGCTTATACTGAAGAAATAGGTTAGTCTCCTAAGAGAGTGTCTCAACTGGAACCCAAGTGTGTGGGAGCAGTGATATAGGTTTCCAAGAAATCAAATACCTGAAAATGGCTTTTGAGAGAGACTCGGTTTATTAAGTCTCACTTGTAGGCATTAACTGGGAAGCACAAAGTTGATTGCAACTTACTAACAAAGGAGATTTCACAAGAAGAGCATGTGGGTTTGACAGAATTTCCTAGGAAAATGCTACAGGGTAGGGAAGTACATAAAATTCAACATCTCCACCTGGCTAAAAGCTATGGGAGAGAGGCAGAAATCAGGGGTCCTGTTTAGCCAAAATTCCAGGGTAAGTAGTGCCTATTTATTTATTTATTTATTTATTTTGTTTGTGAGACAGGGTCTTGCTTTGTGGTTCAGGCTGGCCCTGAGCTCAGCCTCCAACTCACATCACAGCAATCCTCCTGCCTCTGCCTCCCGAGTGCTGGGATTATAGGTGTGAGCCACCACGCCTGGCACTGTGGTATGTGGTACTGATTGCTGCTGGGCGTGAGTCTCCACACCCAGTATTGTAATGTGGTTAATCTAATCGGGGATCGAACCTGGGTCCTTGAGCTTGCAAGACAGGTGCTGGAACCACTGAGCTAAATCCCTGGCCCAGTAGTGCCCATTTAGATGAGTCATAAAGTAGTAGCTCTGCTCCAGGTTGCTACATGAGGAATTTTATAGATTAATGTACATGACAGTAACATGATTAATTCCCTTTGTTCCCTTATCTCACCAGCATTCCAAGGTATAGCTAACTTAGTATATAAGCAAGAAGGCAAATAACACTACATTGTCCAGTTCCCAGTGCCCTTCAGGCAACATTTATCCAATTCATAGAGTTCTGGTCTGCTTAGAATGTCCCCTTACCTTGGCTTCAGTCTTGGGAATGAAGAAAAGGTGTTCTGGGGACATGGTACTAAATGTCTTAGTGATCTTTCAGGGATGATACAGAGATTAGAGGTCATGGTCGTAACAGCCTGCATTGACACTGCTTGGTTCTTTCTTTTCTCCTTAGGTATCACAAGCTTTCTGCTGACCACATTCATATTCGTGCCACAGATTGCCTGACTGACTCCATTCACTTCTTGAAGGCCTCGAGAGTCTGTGTCACGAATTTCTCCTGGGTCATGGCACGTGGGAAAAGCAAAGGATGGACTATGACCTCCCCTACCTACTTGGATCTACCTCAGATCCAAGATCGAGTCCTTCTTTATCTAGTCACCAGAACATCAACATCCAATTACCTAGCTCATCAATCTCCAATAATCATCCTTTCAACAGAATCAAAACATCCTGTTTCTCACCTAAAACTTTACAATACTGTGCGTGTAAATATATGGCCATCACCAAATATGATAACCCAGAATTCTAGGAGGCAGATATGATAGGAGGATTGAGAATTCAGGGCTAGCCCAAGAAAATTAGTGACTTAGATAGAGCCTGTCAATAAAAAAAAAAAAAAAAAGAAAGAAAAACCCAGAGAGTAGTTCAAAGCAAAGCTGTAGATGCAATCCCCTGTACTATATGTCTAGGTCTGTAATTATAGAACTGCATATCTATATGTTCATAGTCATTGACTTGTCCTGGTGAGATGCCATAGTGAAAGGTGCATTTATATCTCCCTAAGCCTAGTGCAAGAAAAGACTCAGTTCTGACAGTAATACTCTCGATGTTTTCAAGAACAAACAGCAAGATTATTGATATAACACGTCTGTCTGTCTAGAAACCAAACATTTTTTTTTGTTGTTTTTTTGGTTTTTTGAGACAGGGTCTTGCTTTGTAGTTCAGGCTGGCCCAGAGCTTGCTTCAAACTCACATCACAGCAATCCTCCTGCCTCTGCCTCCTGAGTGCTGGGATTACAGGTGTGAGCCACCATGCCCAGTATGGTATATGGTTGCTGTGGTTGTCCGGGAATTGAGCCTGGGCTCTTGCGCTTGCAAGACAGGAGCCAGAACCACTGAGCTAACTCCCCGGCCCCAAACATTTTAACGTAGACCACAGAGCCCTCTGCAGATATTTAGGTCAACACTCAGCTTTCTGAGGCCTTCCTCTGGAAGGCTGTTTGAAGGCCCTCCTTTGGAAAAATGCCTTGTCATCAAAAAGCATGACAAATACCACGGCATCTTCTACTCTGCTACCAAGGTGGAGAATGAATGTCACAGATAGGTTATTTTTCACGATTGGTGTCGTTTATCTTTCCTGTGCTCTCACAGCATCGTGAATCCTGTGATCAGCCACATGGAGGGCAAATGAACCACGGTTCTTGGGTTCGAAACCCTGGTCATATGCCAGCTCAAACTAGCTCTCTCTGGCCTGAGATATGATGCTGGAATGAATCTCTCTCTTCTTCCCTGGAATGCCATGAGCTTTGCCTGGACTCTGTTTACTAACTGGAGTTTTCAAGACAAGGGAAGCTCTGGACATCATGTGCGTTCTCAGAGGAGGAAGTTGTAAGCTCCCTTCCCATGTGAGCTTTCATATTGTTCCCACTTCTACAAAACATATGTCCTCATTTAGCCAAAGCCAAAGCAACCAGAAGGAAAGGAAAGCAGGTTGGGGATGGTCAACAGTCATTACACAGGACCATGTTTATTCCACAAACCTGCAGAAGCCCCATGTTCCACTGTTGTCCAGTCTTATCCAATAGTGCTGGAAGCTCTCCCTTCCACACATCTGTAGTCTCTGGGTATCAATGATTTTACCTATCACTCATGGGGCAGGAGGTTCTTCAGGTGTTCTGATCCTTGAAATGAGGTCCTATATCCAAATAAACAAATGGAACTGACCCCTGGAGCATCAGCCAACATTGTGCTATTGTCCCAGCATCAAAGGGAAGTGGTTTCAATCTGTTGTTTCTGGGCAACTGTGATACCAAAAATACAGTAGTGTAACACAGTACATTATGACACAGTTTCAGATGTTCAGAGGTCTGGATACAGCTTGTCTGGGCTCCTGCCTTATGGTCCCACAATGGTTCTGTCAGAGTGTTGGGCTGCAGTCTCACCGGAAGCTTAAGGTGGGAGGATCTGATTCCAAGCTCACTCCACACAATCTTCTCCCTGATTCGCTTCTGTTTCTATGCTTCTTGGGGATGGTCACTGATGACCTTTCATCTAGACAACCTCTTCAAGGAAACTAAACCTTTGGTTTAGAAGATAGAGTTGATGACTCTTCCTGGGGGAAGGGCAAGTTTACTACTTCTCGGTATGACAAACATGAAGGGAAGGTTAGGCAGGTTTGTTTGCTTGTAAAAACCTTTGGATTCTTTAAGAGCAGTTCTTCAGCTGATGCAAATCTTTGACACACATCATCAACCTGAGCTTCTCTGTGTTTTTCTCCTGTAACAGGGGGGAAGATGTAACTATTATTCCTGACTTGTTAACTTTATTATGTTAAGAAACAACTAGCTGGGCCAGGGAGTTAGCTCAGTGGTTCCTGTCTTGCAAGCGCAAGGGCCTGGGATCGATGCCCGGTAACCACATACAATACTGGGCGTGGAGACTCATGCCCAGCAGCAATCAGTACCACATACCACAGTGCCAGGTGTGGTGCTCACACCTGTAATCCCAGCACTCAGGAGGCCAAGGCAGGAGGATTGCTGTGATGTGAGTTTGAGGCTGAGCTCAGGGCCAGCCCGAATTACAAAACAAGACCCTGTCTCAAAAAAACCTTAAAAAAAAAAAAAGAAAGAAGCACCTAGCTGATTAGTAAAGCACACTGTTGAGTGCATCAGAGAGGCATGACCTCAGGTCCTAGCTTGTTCCTTCTGGTGCTGTGCCCCTGCTCTGCTCCCTGGCTACCATGGACTAAGCACCTTTGCTCCACCACATCTTTCTGCTATGATGTTTCTCGCTTAAAGCTAACTGACTATGAATGAAATTCTCCAAAAGATGAGCCAAATTAAACCTTTGCTGCTTTAAGTTCTAAATATTTTGCGTTGTGTTCATCAACGTAAAAGTGTATGGATACAGAGAATTGATAACACAAAAGTAGGGCTATCAGTGTGACTATCACTGAACATGTGGTTTAGAAGTCTTTGGAACTGTTTGTGGGAAGAGTTTAGAAAAGTGTGGAGAAGTGGCTAGAGAAGCCCTAGAATGTTATAATGGAGCCCAGAAAGCCAAGATGCTAATAAGAATGTGTACATTCCCCTGGTGTGTCTGTTGTAATTATGTGCTTGGGTTCTGGGTGCTAAGAAGCATTAAAAGGCAGAGGAGCATTAGAGGCTCAGAGACAGTGACTTTTAGCCAGATGATAGTGTTGGAGAGCAGCTCAGGAAGCCAACTCCCTCTCTATGCTTCATCATCGTTTTCTTGTAGTTCCACACACTGATGGATATAAGATTAAATTTCCCCACAAAACAGCCCAATTCTTATTTAATCGTATTTCTGAATTATGACAGTCACATTGAAATTGTAGAATCTCACGTGATTAAACACAGGAAACCACTGAGCTCAAGTTTCATCTTCCAACCAAAGAAGCTATTAGAACTTTGGCCTCTGTGGATTTGTCAAGGCAGATGTGGACTCTCTAGCAGTGCACCACCCATAGAGACAAAGTTGGCCTCATTTACTCTCTTGTTCACTCTCCTTGGTGCAACATGCTTAAAACCCATTCTAAATATACTTAATCTCATGGAAGTGTTCACACTTAAAATAGTTAAGATGATAAAAAATAAATCTACTTTCCCCCCCCCCTCTGGCTGCTTTCAGTATTTCATTCTTTTTTTGGATATCTGGGACTTTTATGATGATATGCCTAGGTGTAGATTTTTTCATGTCACGGACATGTGGCGTTCTGTATGCTTTATATATTTGTATGTCCAATTCTTTATCTTTTTCTGTGAAGTTTTCTGCCATTATCTGTGTGAATAGCTTTTTGATGTCTTTAGCATTGTCTCCTGCTTCCTCAGTGACTCCAATCAATCTTATGTTATTCTTCTTTGAATCATCTAGGAGCTATTGGATTGACTTTTCATTATCGCTTGCTTTTTTCCATATATTATGCCTTTCCAGTTCATTGGTTGAAATCTTGTCTTCTAGGTCTGAAATTCGGTCTTCTGCCAAATTCATTCTATTGCGCAAGCTTTCATTTTCTTTCTTGATTTCTTGGGCTTCTGCTTGTAGGTGTTTAAAAGGTTCCAGTGCTTTTGCTATCTTGCATTCTATCAACTCCATGATTTCCTCTTTAGCTTTATTAATCATCATGTTGACAGTGTCCAATATCTCTGCTTTCATCTCAGAGATCAGTTCTGATTTCCACTGTACTAGATCTGCTTTGGTTACCATTTCCAAGGGCCCTGGAGACTGGGCTTCACACTTCTCTATCTCCCTTCCCCCTGTGTTACTTGGAGGTGAGGATCTTTGTGTCTGAGATTTGGAGTGTTTCTTCATCTCTGACCTGCCCTGTTTTCTGGCGCTGTTTGTTGCAAGTTACTTTCCTCTTAATAGTTAGGAACCTTAAAATAGCAGTGTTTCCTGGGTTGCTCTTTGCAGTCTGTATTGGGACATAAAGAAAAACCCCTAGTTCTAGCACACCATATGAAGCACTCAATCAATACAGTCAGAACACCTTCTCCTGTCTGCTTTAGAGGCAGGGAGACTGTGGCTCCTGAACTGCTACAATGGCACTGTCTGAGGTTGCAATGGGCCCACCTGCTCAGCAATACAGGGTCTCTGGGCTCACTTGTGCATTTGGCCTAGAGGCCAGTAGGCTGTAGGCCCTGTGCAACTGCAATGTTGTTCCAACAGGCCCACCTACTCACCAATACAAGCTGACTGGATGTGCTTCCGCAGTTACTGTGGAGAAAATCAAACTCTGACCTGCTAACCTCATTCCCTGGGCGCTCTTCCGGCGTAGGCCTGGAGGCCAGTAAGCTCTAACCCGGTGCAGATTCGGTGACATAGACTCGGTGCTGCAGTCACCGCTTCCCGAGCCGCCCGCTGCTAAACTCAGTCCCTGGGCGCTCTTCCAGCGTGGGCCTGGAGGCCAGTAAGCTCCAAACTCGGTGCAGATTCAGTGGCACAGTCGCCGTTTCCCAAGCTGCCCGCTGCTAAACTCAGTCCCTGGGCGCTCTTCCGGCGTGGGCCTGGAGGAAATAAATCTACTTTTATATCTGTCTCAGGATTTTACTGATGTGTAACAGGACTGTCTTGTAATCCTGTTGGTGTATAAAGTTTCTTCTTGGTGTTGCTTTATACTTTTTTTCCAGGGAACAGACCTTATGAATCTAGTGGCTGTAAAAAGTGGTTTCGATTGAATCTTAAAAAGAATGTGAACTGACCTTCTTGCTCCAGCTAAGGTTTTCAGAGTTCACATGCAAATGAAGATTAGATTAGTAAAGGTGTCTGACTGACTTTGACATTCAAGATTTTCAGTGTTATCTAAATTCAAAACTATGTCCCCATCTTTATATTTTAAAGTTCCCTTCTTTCCTAGTCAATACCCGGTCTTATACAGAAGAAAGCTGATGAATTAAACTGTCATTACAATTCATCTGCCTCTCCAGTTGAATACTCTAATTCTCACCAATATCAAATTCATGACTATAACAATTGAAGGATACTTTTGGGCCTATCATGAAAACTTCTAAGTTTTTTAGTCCATGACTTGAGCAAAGAGACCAAGTGCCTAAACCTATCTTCTTTTCTCTTTGTGCTCACTTCAACATTCAGTCCAACACCATAGCTCTTATCATCCACAACCTCCCAAAGGTAGAGTGCAGCAGCCCCGTGGCTGTCAATATTCTGGGTGTGGAGGAGGTGGTGGTAGTGGTGGGTGGCCTGAGTCAAAAGCCTGAATTTGGGTATAATCTTGGATTCATTTGCTCACCTGTTATTGAAATCTTGAGAAAAACCAATAAAATGATTTGATTTATAAGTTGGCCAAGTTGGGTGGACAGCCTATCTCTCCTTGGCCCCTTTTATTGTACAGAAAAATTCCACTTTATAGAAGGAGCAAAACAAAAGCCAGAAGAAATGCTTATGCAGTTTTAGCCAGGCTTTGGCTTACCAGAGGTCCAAGAAATGTTTACTATTCCTTTGCTGCCAGGATTGGGGTGGGGGAGGGGCAGAGGGGTCTCACTTTGTACTGCAGGCTGGCTTGGCCATATATGCCCATATAACCCAGGCTGGCCTTGAACCTGTAATCCTCCTGGTATAACCTCTTGAGTACTGGATTACAGTCATGGACACCCAGATGAAACAGCTTATCTCTGAAACCTAAGTTTTAAAGATCCTTGTCTACAGAAATGTCCATCCAGGAACATGTGCTGCAGGAGACTCCCAGCAGTTCAGTGGATCATATAACAGATTCTGTGGCTTTCAACCAGGCTCTGAGCCTTGACCAAGCATCTCCTCTAAGTGCAAAGAATGAAGGATCCATTGTCCCAGGAAGGGATGATGTGAAACACCTTTTATTGGCTTCTCCAAAATGTCCACCACCAACCCCCCAACATGCACCACCACCTCCCTTCAAACACCAGTTTCTTGACACTACGGTAACTCTTTCACACAACATGAGAGCACTGCAGGTGTAATCATGTTAAAGATTCTGGGATAGAGGTCAGCCTGGAATATTGGGTTGGGAACAACATAACTGATACAGGGGAGCAAGGCCTAGCTCCCAATCTAAAAGGCGAGTTTGTGTTAGCTAAAATAAAAGAATTAATTTTAGGAATGACGGAGGTTTCAGTAGGAAATTTTTATTGAGAAAGAAAGCTTCTGCCTAAGAAAGACAGAAAGGGGAACCCAGAAAAGTGGATAACTCACCCACCTCACTTCCGAGAGGGCATTATATGGAGCAAAGCCAAGAGATAGGATGGGTTCAAAGTGGGACAAAATTAGTCAACCAGGAACATTGCAAATACAGTTGCTTAGGTAATATTAGTACAATGGAAAATCACAAAATGTACAAAGCAATGATCAACACATAAGACTACCACAAGTACAGTTGCTTAGGTAATACTGAGTAGGTGGAGATTGAATGAGAAATCAAGTCACATAGCAAGCATACAAAGATTTTCAATCAGGAGACCTTTTTTAGGTGGGTCAAGGTCCTGGCCCTCCATCCCAGAGATATCAATTGTTTTATGTGGGTGGGGCAGTTTTTTCCTTTGGTAATGTTGACTTTCAGTGAAGGTCTCCATGACTGTCCTCCATGTGGGCTTTCAGAGGGGCTAGCCCTAGTATCTCTACCTACCACATGACTAACTAGCTTTTCTACCTGTAATATAGTCACCAGTGTTCTTAGAGAAGGAGGATTCAGGATGGTCATATCCAGAGAAGAGATGAATGAGGACACATGTGGAGGTCAGAGGAGAGAAAATTCTGTGCTGCTGACTTGAGGGGTGGAAAGGCCCCAGACAAGGGAAGGTAATGTGTTTGAAAACTAGAAAAAGCAATGAAATGCATTGTCTCCCAGGGTCTCTCCAAGCAAACAGTTCTGCAGACCATCCTACACCTCTTGTCTTGCCAAGAGTACACTTGTGTTGGTCACAGTACTCTATAGCCATGGGTTATAGGAGCCACAGAAAAGAAATGCCGTTGGAATTTCAATTGGGATTGCATTGAATCTGTATAGTGGTTTTGGGAGGATAGCCATGTTGACAGCATTGGTTCTTCCTACCCAGGAGCAAGGTATGTCTTCCCATTTTTTGATAATCATCTTCTATCTCCTTTTTCAGAGTGCTATAGTTTTCAGAGTAGAGGTCTTTCACTTCCTTTGTTAGATTGATTCCTAGATATTTTATTTTTGGGGGTGCTATTGTGAAAGGGACTGACTCCCCAATTTCTATTTCAGTGGGTCTACTGTTTGTGTATACAAAAGCTATTGATTTTTTAATGTTGACCTTGTAACCAGCTACGTGGCTAAAATTGGCGATTAGGCCCAGCAGTTTCTTAATTGAGTTTTTAGGATCCTCTAGATAGAGTATCATGTCGTCAGCAAATAACGACAATTTAACTTTTCTTTTCCAATCTTTATTCCTTTTATTTATTTCTCTTGCCTAATTGCTATGGATAATATTTCAAGAACTATATTGAACAGAAGTGAAAAGAAAGGAAACAAATTTTATGTATGGAAACAAATTATATGTATGAAAGGTGGTAGGGTGGGTAGGGCTATGGGAAAAAATGAGTATTAAGTTGTGTCTTATACTGGTACAAATTCCCACTATGGACTGCAATCATGGTGTGTATATAATTTATATCTAAAGAAAAGAAAAGAAATACCGACCAAAACCAGCAGCCCTAGCACTGAAATGGACCTAATTTACTTCACTGCCAGATTGTTAACTTGTCATCAGCAGAGACAGACACTGAGCTCACAAGATGGCGCTGTTCCCCAAGGAACAAGCCAGACTCACAGAGGGCAGAATGTCACCCTGGGAGTGTCCTATCTTGGAGGGGCCAGTGACTTGTGTTCAGTGCAATAGACACACTCTGGGCATGACTTCACTTTCCCTGTCAGGATTCTTTTGCCACCACCACCGTCCATGTACTCACAGAAAGCCATGTCTCCATCACGGAATTTTGTACAGCATCACTTCTGATCAGGAAGCTTTCTTTTTCCACAGGAAATGAGGGGCAGCTGGGGACTTGAGTCCATAGTGATGGGTCTTCCACAGTGTGCATCATGCAGAAGCAGCTGGGCTACACGTCAAGGGCCAGCGGCCTACCAAAGTGCGTAAGCTTTCAAGTGAGAGACTATATCTTGGCAGAAGGGGGCGCTCTCTCCCAGGGTGCAGAAAATGCTTTCCTCAGAGTCTCTTAGACTTGTCACATCTCCCAGATTCACGAGCCCAGAGCCTAGGGAACAAGTCATGAGAATGGAAACAGTTTCTTTCTCTCTCTCTCTCTCTCTCTCTTTCTTTCTTTCTTTTTAATAAAATGATTTTATTGGTACATTTTAGGAGCACATTATGGCCACATTCCCCATTGAGAATTTGTACCTGCACCTGAGGTATCTTGATTCTTAATTTTTCCCAGTTCCTTGCCTCCCTTCAAATCCCTGTATACATAAGCTTTGTTTCCATTTTTTCCTTTCTACTATCATTTTTTCCTTTCCTTTCTTTGCTCACTGAGCTCCCCTTCCCCTTTCAGCATTTTCCTCCTATTTTACAATTAATTACCTAACATACACTTTGGACCTTGTTTACACCTTCAGTTTCTCACACTAGAGAAACGATACAGTATTTACACATCTATGCAGCTACGTCACTAGTATCTCTCAAGTGAACAGCAGACTATTTTGGTTCTGTTGAAGGGAAGGTGAAAGTTGATGCTCTGTATCTTTGGATACGCTGGAAGCTGAGTCTGACCTGGGGAGGGTCTGTTCAGCCCACCGATTTCTGCAGGATCACAGTTGCGGCATTTGCTCTGGGGCTTTCTCCAGGACAGGTCCCCCGACTGGCTTTCAGTCCCTTCAGGAAGTGGATGGGGACATTCTGCCAGTCGTGAGAAATGCCAGGAAACTCATGGTATGTATGATGGAGAGAACGAAGCACAGGTGCGCACTGGTGTCATCTCAGTGTCCTCTGTGTCACTTAGGGCACTCGAACTAATTATATTCTCGTAACCATCTTAAGAAGTAAAGATGTGGGCGGGGGATTTAGCTCAGTGGTTCTGGCACCTACCTTGCAAGCGCAAGGTCCCTGGTTCAATCCCTGGTAACCACATGCAACAAAGCCAGGTGTGGAGGCTCACCCTCTACACCACAACCACAACCACAGTGCTGGGCATGGGGCTCATACCTATAATCCTAGCACTTGGGAGCCAAAGGCAGGAGGATTGCTGTGAGTTAGAGGCTGAGCTCAGGGCCAGCCTGAACTCAAAAGCAAGACCCTATCTCAAAAACAAACAAATAAACAACCAACCAACCCCGGGAGTAAAGATGCGTGCTTCCATTTTGACCCTAATGATTATAAAGCACATGCTCAGAGTCAAGCTGCCTGGGATTCTTGATTCCCAGCTCATTCTCTGCTTCCCATAAATGCAGAAACACCATACAAAATCATCCAAGTTTAAAGCTCTTATCTTTGGAAAGAGTACAAACATCAAGGACAGGGAAATGATGAGTTCAGATATTGCTATACCACTGCCTGTCAATAGGAAAACTGCAGTGCTAGGATTAATGTTGAGAGAAAGTCATTTCTAAAATCAAACCTTAAAACAAACTTCCCTGCTCAAAAACAAACAAAAAACAAAACAAACTACTACCAACAACAAAACACCAGTTCCAGCTGTTTTCAAGATCCATTGTCTAAACTAGGATCTACCCTCAAAAGACCCTCAGGGTCTGGTGGAATAAAAATTCTCTAGTGTGTGAAGCTGAAGCAGGAGAACAGGGTCTCTGAGATCTAGATTACAAGTGTGGTTGCCATTTGCGCTTGCAGGATGGACCAGAAATTTCTGCATTTTCCACTGAGACCAGCATGTCAGGAGCAGACCAGATTGATTCAGTCCCTTGTCTACTATCTGCCCATCAGGGAGACACATATAACACACACATATATTCATGAATAAACTAATGTTTAAAAAGAATGTATTTTAAAAATATAATAATTTGGCTAAGCTGTTTAAATTAGAAAGATTATTTTAAAATCATTGCGGTCTTAAATTTTGGCAGATTAAGAAATAGTCAGCTTGGAGCACGCAGCTGAACTGAGTCAGTGTGAACTGTGCATGGAAGACCTTCCTCAGGATTGTTGACAGTGGCATAAATAAAGAACTGGAGGAGGAGATGCCAGGTTTTGGATTTACTTGGAGAAGCTTGCTGCAGCTGGTTTTCCTGCTGCCAACTTGGCTGTTCTTGTCAGAGGAGCTCGGTGCTCGCTGTCTCTGGGAATGGCTGCTATTCTCCTCAAGGGAACCTTGATCTTCACCCCTTCCTGGCTCCATAGTAGAGCCCTCAGCCCAGGGAGCACAAATCCTTCACTCCTCCAGCACAGACTTTCTAGCTTCTACCACTGGCCTTTGGACTTCCTGTGCAGATCCTCAATGTGGACAAGCAGGAGGTATCACGAGGGACTCTAGGCCACAGGTTGGACTCATGGAGGACTTTGCCTCGGACTCTAGGCCTTCTGGACTTGTATAGGACATTGCTGTGGGATCCTGACCCTTGGCTGTATTCTTTGGGTCTCTAGTGTGTGGATTGTTCTCTTGAACTACTTTGCATTAGATTTTTTTGGGTAAATATTAGAAAATAATCCTATAAATTATATAAATGTATATAAATCATATGTCCTTATTGTATCTATTCCCTTGTAAAATCTTGACTATGATATAAATGTGTACTTAGAAGTTTTACTCATTGCTATTTCTGTTCATACAATCTATAATATAAACATATCTAAAAGCTATATTTTAATTGTATGTTGAAGTTTGGAAGTAGCTCATAAGGAAAATTATACTTTAATATAGTTTCTTTCACGCTTTCTTAATATAACAAGTTTTTTTTCTTTAATACAGTAATCTAAGCATCTTTGACACATAAAATATTTAAGTATAGTTAGGGTGGTTTTGTCCAGGACCAAAGGACCTGAACTCCTCACCTTTTCTTCTTCTTCCTAGACCTTGCTTGTCTCTCCTTGTGAGGAACCAGAAATTTCTAAGGAATAGGTCAGAAAGCCATTAACTTCTATTAACAAGTTGAATTTTATTGTCCTAAAAAATTCCTTAACCCTTACCTTTAAAGGTAGGTTTTAATGGACTGGAGATATAGCTCAGAGGTTCCAGCACCTGCCTTGCAAGCACAAGGTCTAGAGTTTGATCCCCAGCAACTACACACCACAGTAGCAGGCATGGTGGCTCATGCCGACCAGCAATCAAGTACCACATACCATAGTGTGGGGTGTGGTGGCTCACACCTGTAATCCCAGCACTCGGGAGGCAGAGGCCGGAGGATTGCTGTGAGTTCGAGGATTGCTTGGGCTACACGGTGAGCTCAGGGCCAGACTGAACTACAAAAGCAGGATCCTGTCTCCAAAAAAAAAAGATTTTAATTTTTATAATATAACTTCACACCATTTCTTTGATGAACAGTATATTTATAAATATGTGAATGTTACCAACATGATTCCCACTGAAATTCAGGTAAATGTGTGCTACAATTGCAGTGGGGTGGCCATAGCACCTGGAAGCAATAAGCCCAAATTTCAGCTTCCATTCTACTATTCATTCATTTTTAGAAGAGAATATTATTCACTGTGTATTGAATATGCAAATCCAACATTAGGAAATAAATCATAAAAGTATGTACTTCCTATTAGCAAAATCCCTGACAAGCTTGAAAGAAGCAGAATTTCTCCCTGGACAGAATCCCTGTTCTTGTTCTTGCCTCTGTGATAGACTGTTTATATCCCCCTAACCCACATGATAAAATCCCATCATGCAATGTGACAAAATTAGGAGCTAGGGCCTTGGGCTTGTGAACTGATTATGAGGATGGAGCTTCCATGCCCTGGACGAGTGCTGTCCTCATAAATGAAACTCTGAAGAGCTCTCAGGGGAAAGGATAATCAGCAAAAGAAAGTTCTACCAGAACTTGATCATGATGGCACTCTGAAACTGATCTTCCAGACTCCAGGTCTATGCAAGTTTGCTCTGTAAGGAAGCAATTTAGAATTGAAGTGTCACTTAAAGATCCATCTGTCCAAGGCTTGGTTATTGATTTGGCACAATGAGAAGATGGGGGAAACTATAAGAGATGCAGCCCCATAGGATGTTGTTAGGTCATTGGAAGCGTGACCTTGAAGGAAGTTGAGGTCCCTCTCTCCAGCCACGAGGTGAACAGTTTTGTAGTAGCCTTTTCCTATAATGCAAGTTTTGTGGGCATGTAGAAGTGCAAGGATTACAGAGTGCTTAGATCAAGATTTCAAGCAAAAGC
Source organism: Petromus typicus (assembly GCA_004026965.1). Classification (NCBI taxonomy): domain Eukaryota; kingdom Metazoa; phylum Chordata; class Mammalia; order Rodentia; family Petromuridae; genus Petromus; species Petromus typicus. The sequence continues at coordinate 5,178 of PVIR01003719.1, read as the reverse complement.
CTGAGAGGCCAGGCAGTGTATTGCAGCATCAGAGCCTCTAAAAATAGGTCCTGAAAGGTGATGCATGAATATGTAAGGTTAAGATGAAGCTATGAAAGAGATCTCAGGAAGATAGAGACTGAGAAGCAACAGCTTCCAGGAGAAGTTGTAGACTACGAACAGAGCTGATCTGAGACTACAACCAGGAAAGTCATAGAAGTGGAACTCTCGAAGCCAGTGAAAATGCACATTCTGCTTCAGAATGCCCTGGACAATAAATGCTCTGGAATGATAGGATTTAGTGTATGTCCCGATGGGTTCTGGCTTTACATTGGTCTGATATCTCTGTCTGATTTTCTTATTTCTTCATTTTGAAACATGAACTTTTACTTAGTGTCTGTGGCACCATTAATTATATCTTGTAAATATGTGACTTTCTTTTGATATTTTTAGGAGTTCACAATTGAATTAGCTTCGAATGCAAGAGAAGACTGAACTTGTACTTTTGAACAACAAGGAAGATAGTACTAGGGAGTCATACAGATGGACTGAGTGCACTTTGCATTGTGAGATGGTAATAAGTTTTAATTTCTATACTTTAGATTTTGAATGTCTTTCAAATATCCATATATTAAATAAAGGATTTGTCCCCAGGTGGCACTACTGGGAGGTAGTAGAAATGTTCAAAGGGTCAGTCTAGTGGGATATCTTCAGTTCACTTGTTAAAAACCCTTGAAAAGAGAGGTCTTTTCCTCTCTCCATGTCTCTTGATCTGTAGAAATGCTCTACAGACATTATAGGAGTGATTTTGCTCTGTCCCACCATAATATGATGCCAAACAATGGTAACCACTGATTATGGACTAAAAATTCTAAAACTATAGCCTGAAAGAAAAATTTTCTAAGTTGACTATCTTATGTATTTGTTATAATAATATGAAGCTGACCCTATAAAAGTATTTATTAAAAAAGCCCTTACTGACTAAGAAATTCACCAAAGATGAACATTTTGTGGAACCAAAAAGTCAAGAGACTCATCTTCAACAGGAATTAGGGTAGAGATCTCCATTTATTTTCTGCTAAGAATCCAGGGAACATGGAGACTCTAGATGTCTGCCTTGTTTCAGTGTCTCTCAGGTGTTTCCTCCCAGGTGCCACCCACTGCAGTCCTCTGGCAGCCCCAAGGCTTTCCTCTGGCTGAGTCACTCCGTCAACTGCTCCATCATAACTGCTCTGTCCCACTTGGGAGGTCTCTGCAAATATTTATTGCTTCGTGCAAGTATCATTCAGCATGTTATAGATGCAAGTGTTTACTCACACCATTCTGCATTCCTTGTTCAAGGGCTCTTCACTGTCCCCCAGGCTTTGGGGATGGGGGCTCCAGTGATGGAAATTCAGACACAATGACAGCTAATTGTGAGTAGGTCGCTGGGTTTTGAAGAGTTGCTTCCCTGGTCAGTCTTGTTAGAGGGAACCAGATATGCTCATTTACTTGCTTTGCTTTCTAACCCTGCTTGAGTATCAAGAGCCAAGGTCTGGGAAAAGGTCCACTGTACAAAGCAGCATCCAATAAAATGATATTAGATTTCTCTTACCTGCTTTCTCTAAACTGTATCCTACTGACTTATTGTGACCTCTTGGAGCAAAAGCTAAAATCACAGATATTAACACCTCCTTCTCCCCATCCAGTCAAAGTCCCCTCTGATTTCTGAAGGACCGGTGATGTATCTGAAGGTCCTCTCCATACTGGTCCTTTCATAGCTGGCAGTGGGGTATGCAAGCAGTAATAAGGTTATTATTTTAAAAGTGAAATGAATATCTGTGAAGCCATCATATGTACTACAACCAGGACCTTGACCATGATTTCATCCACTCCTTACTGACCAAACATCTTCCTCAACCTGAATGGGCCTCATCACTCAAATCCAGGCCCCACTATCCCTTTTCTGTAATTCTACTCAGTCTGTATATAGTCCTAAAAGTTATTTCTTGAATATTAATTGTTTTAAACTTCATAAAACACATACGAAGACTTTTCATTTAATATTGCACTGCTAAGGTTCATTCACATAATGATGCACCCTCCCATATCATTTACTACTTGTCCATGTGAGTAACACTGCACAGCAGGTGAGTGGCCACGTAAGGTACTGCTCTCTCTCACATGACTGATCTACACACTTCTTGTAATGGGCATTTTACCAGGCTCGTGATGTTTTGGATGGTGCTCTTCTCACGTTTCTGGGTGCATGTGCATGATTACCTTTCAGGTCACCCTCACTCTGCTCTACAGTCATCCAGACATCCTGCTCCACCTTATTCACCCCATAAAAATGCCACCCACTGTCTCGAGCAACACACCCCACTGACAGCACCACAGAGTCTGACTCTCAGGCCAGGAAACCGTGTAAGTTGTGGCAAGAGTCTACAACGCAAGAACACATCCTCTGCAGCCCATAGAAAGCCCAGGGAGAGCTGCTGCCATGTGGGTGTGGGTGAAATGATCTCTTTGTTCCTACTCTGGCCTTCTCTGAAATAACTGTGCCAAGCTCTGTGTGAGAAAAATCAGTCATGTGTCTCCAGTTTCCTGAGTGTCAGAGATAAATAGAGCTTGGGATTCTTTTTTTTTTTTTTTTTGCAATGTCACACACACTAACAAACTTAGTTAGGCATGATTGATTTCAGATATTTACATTTTTATGAAAGGAAGCATGGTTTGGCCATGTCTATTAATAGGGAAGTAAATATGAATTTCTTAAAAGGCAGACCCATTCTCAGAACCCCCTACTATACTTCCCCTCCAGCTTTTCTGGATTATTAAAGCTCTCAGGGGAATTTAAAACTCCTGGAGTGTAACAGTGGGTTCCACAAACCCATTCTTTACTTTTCTACTGAAAATGTTTACTTTAGTGATATGGTGGGTGTATATCTCAGTACTTCTGCCTGAGGGATACAGGAAGCAATCTTTGTGTTTACCCACTTTGTACAATGAAATACAAAATGTGCGCACCTGTGTACACGTGTCAAACCTGGATTTATAGTCACATCATGCTTGGCATGACAGACTTTGCATATGTTTGCCTGAACAGAACAGAGAATATAATATACTCACATCACTGGATTTCCTTGAAAAAGTTTTATTTTGATCTTTCTGGTAGAAGTAGCCCAACAGTAAAATGAGACATGAAAAATTAGATTTACAAGTTTTGAAGGAGATCAAAAGTGACTCATCAGATTATGTATACATAGATGATCTATTTTAGTAAAATACATGTTTTCATAATAGAAGAGTGGTGTGGGTAGATGATGACCATGTTGATGATGGTAATGGTCATGGTGATGATGACTGTGACACTGACCATGTGACTCAACTTCCTATGACAGTGAAATGGAGCAAGAATTGGCTGATATAGACACAGGGAATATAAACCTTCTGGATTCAGATGACAGAGAAAAGAGCAATGTAAGGACATATTTGTCTAGTCAAAATGTTGCAAAACGGTCCTGCAGCCAAATGGAATGATCCAATGTTAGAACTAGCTCATAAATTATAGTGAGAGTGTTGGTGGGGTGGATTTATCGGACAGAATTCCAGCACTGCCATTCAATGTTGGAAATTGTAACAGACTAAATTATATAAGATGTTTTGAAAGACACAAAGGCTGAAATATGAGTAAAGTCCATTTCACAAATGTATTTATCATCACACCTCATTTGCTGAACTACAAGCATTCATAGGTCTGCTGGATTTAGCAGGGATTTCTCATGGTAACTGCAGGAATGTAAAAGACTTATGAAAAAGTGGTGGGTTAAAGTATGACATAAAAATTTATGCCCTTGGGATGAAGATTTAGCTCAGTGGTTCCAGTGTCTGCCTTGCAAGGGCAAGGTCCTGAGTTCAATCCCTGGTAACCACATACCACAATGCTGGGCATCGTGACTCATGCCCATCAGCAATAGAAACCACATAATACAATGCTGGTCACAGTGGCTCATCCCTGTAATCTCAGCACTCGGGAGGCAGAGGCGGGAGGATTGCCTTGAGTTCAAGGCTAGCCTGAGCTACAAAGTGGGTTCCAGGCCAGCCTGAACTACAAACTGAGACCCTGTCTCAAAAAATTAAAATAGAAATAATTATGTGCTTGTAGATATGAAGACTTATTTTGCTTTCAGTTTAGAAATTATCCTGGAACTCAGCCACCAACTCCTTATTCATGTAGTAATAAATCAAATAATGTGAACAGACTTGTTGCTCCTATCTCCCCAACTAATCCGAATGTGACATTTGACAATTGGATACTGGTCTTCATTTGCATAAATTAACCAGCATAGGCACTGTACACAGAAACAAAGTTGAAATTCAAAATGAATGTTTCAGTTTCAAAACAGAGAATTAATTGTATAATACAATCTTTGGATTTCAGAAAATTTTATATTAGCTTCCTATATGGCAATGAAAAACAAATGACTACTGTGATGTCAATGTTGTACCTTGATGGAAATATTGGCGGGAAAACCTCAACAAAATGGAAGCCTGAGATGTAAACTTTCTACAACAAAACCAAAGTGGGGTAGATGTTTTTGATGAATTATGCATCGAAATCCAGTATTATTTGTCCCAGTGACTGAGGCTCAAGCAAGCACCTTTCATTGTGGCTGCCCCAGGGCCTCTCTGTGGCTGAGGATGTTCCTGCCTTGTTCTCCCTAGCTCCTCCTCATCCACTGGACCTGGACTCAAATGATATTTTCTTTGATACTCTAGAGGTTGGGGTAGACTGAGGGCAGGCAGGGACGCAAGTGGCCCGAATGGAGAGCAGGGACCAATGGCTCAAGCTCACAGGCTCAGGGTGAGTGTTGGATTTTGTAGAAGCATGAAGGAGAGGTTGAGGCACAACATCAACACTCTGTGACCTGTGTTTTTAAAGATTCCACTGGTAGAAACATAGGAATAGTCTGGGGCAGGGTAGAAGTGGAGGGGGGCATTGTGGGGTTCAGGGATGAAGAGACAGATGAGAAAAGATGCATTTGGACACCAGTGGTCCTGCATTGCAGAGGGAAGTGTCTGTTTAGGGATTTTTGTCAGACAGGTGGGGCAGGCTGTTGCTGACACTAGACAGTGGAGGAAGGAGCCATACTTGGTATCTTGGCAGCCCGACTAGATCATTGCTGTCCCCACTTGAGTCAAGATAGCTATCTAATA